>WBND01000849.1:225009-238898 GCA_013398595.1 Tychaedon coryphoeus | reverse complement strand
AAGGACTGGCACTGAGTTATCTGTTCTCTCTTGTTGGTAATTTTCATAGCTGCTGTTGTTTCTGTTTGTACAGTTAGATATATTAGTAAAGAGCTGTTATTCCTATCCCTTTATCTCTGCTTTAGAGTTTCTGATTCGAACAATTATAATACTCGGGAGGGATAGGAATTAAATCCTCTATTTCAAAGAGGAGTTTCTGCCTTTATTGACAGACTCTTCTCCTTCAAACTAGGACAGACTGCTACCAACATCCTGACTGACGGGATGTCAGGTCGTATTCTGACTCTGTCAGTGTTTTGGGTTTGTTCTTTATAATACTGTATTTCTATTTTAATTTTTCTAGTGAAGAACTGGTATTCCTATTTCCCATATCTTTGCCAGAGCGCCTCTTAATTTCAAAATTATAATAATTTGAAGGGAGGGGGTTTACATTCTCCATTTCAGAGAGCCTTTCTTGGCAGACACGTCCTCCAAACCTGGACATGCCCCCAAGGGACCAAGCCACAGGCAGTTCATGGCTCTGACCTGTCTGCTCAGGGGAAAAGGAGGGCTCAGGGTGCCTGGTACCTCTTACAGATCACTGCCACAGCAGCGATCTCTGCCTTACCATGATGACACTCCTTTTTTATTGTTTTCTCAACACTTACAGTGATGCAGACTTGTAAATACAGTGCAAGTCTTCAGCTATATGTGAGTTAATGACTTGTAGCTACAAAATTATTACTGGGTTTGAAATCTTCTTCTCCTCTATACTAGTATAGCAAAATAGCCTGAGCTATTAGAACAGGCATGATAGAAAGCTGACCTAACATTAATGGCTTTATAATATTTTTAGGGTATAACCCCAGCAAAACAAAGAAGACAGTGGCAAAGAAAGGAGCTCAGACGGAAGTTTTCAACAGCAAGAGGAGAAGAATACCAATAAAGTAACAAGAGCAAGTAACAGTAGCAAGACTTTACTAGAATTTTGAAAACAGTGAAGGAAACCATATAATAAGTTTTTAAAGTAACTACTTTGTACTTCAACATAGTTTGTAGTCTGAATACTTTGATTACCACTGATTTATTATCATGAAATTTACTCTGAATACATAGCTGATACGTGCTGTTATTGTGTCCCGTATCTCTCATTCATTAATTATTCACTAATATTATTTAGACCAGTATTCTTTCTCTATAGATGTAACAAAAGCATGTTGTACATACTTCTTTCTCCACTTCATAAACAGCAGCAATGACCTAAATTAACTGTATTAAGACTAGAATTCTGAAAATATCTTCATAATCCAAATAAGTTTTTCTAAATTTTATTTGTATCGGCTAACTACAAAATTGCATCTTTAACTCCACAATTTTTTTTACATGCTATGTGTATGTGGTAAGATGTATACCATTAATACTTCTTCCCAGCTTCTTCCATTTGGCTGTCATTCTAGTCTGAGGAGTGCTGTATTAAATTATAAGCCAGATGGTTTTCTTCAGACTCATTGTGGTCTTTTGTCAACTTTTTTTGTAATACAGGTATAATAAGTATCTGAATTCCTAAATATAACAACAGAACAACCCACAATAATGATGCTTATTTTACGTTTTTTATGACTATTTTGTTTTATGGCTCTCCCTTTTCAGTTTTAGCCTGGTCTTTAGAGACACCAAACATCCATTGACTCTATTCTCTTTATAGTACAAAAAGTGGTGGTACCACCTTCTATTAGGAGCTTTCAAAGTTTCTTTCATTGTCTTTCAAAGTTACTTTCATCAATTTCAGGGCACTCACAGAGTGAAAGGGAGATTTAGGCTGAGCCTGACATGTAGAATATGAGAAGACAAGAACACTTAATAGGATCATAAAATCATGGAGATTAGAAAAGACCTCTAAGATCAGCAAAATTTAACCCAGCACTGCCAGGTCCACCATTAAACTGTGTTCCTAAGTGCCATATTTATGCACTTTTTGCACACATGATCCTTCCAGGGGTGCTCAGTCCACAGTTCCCTGTTTCAATGCTTGACAGCTCTTTCAGTGAGGAAATTTTTATTTCACATCCGATCTAATCCTCCCATGGTACAACTTGAGGCTGTCATCCTGTCACTTGGGAGAAAAGCCCTGCTTCTACTCAGCTACACCCTCCTTTCCAGCAGTGGTAGAGAGTAACAAGGTCTCCCCTGAGGCTCCTTTCCTGCAGGCTGAACACCCCCAGCTCACCCCCAGCTCCCTCAGACTTTCAGTTCACTTTTTATGTGAATGGGCCAAAACTGAACATGGTGTTTGAGGCATAGCCACTCCAGTGCACAGTACAGGGCGACAGTCACTGCCCTGCTCCTACTGGCCGCACTATTGCAAGATGCCCATGGTGTTCTTGGCCACCTGGGCACGTGGTGGCCTGTATTTCATCCATATTCTTTTCCTAAAGAAAAACAGCATGTCTGTGAAATTTCTTTAAAAACTTTCTTACTATCTGAATACTAAATAAACACATTTAAGAAATCTAAATTTGAGAAAAATATGCTGTCATTTTAAATAGGTAAGTTTGAAATTGCCAGGTAGGTGAAGAAATCTTTTCACTTCCCTCTTCTGCCACTTCTAATTATCATAGATAATATTTCAAATGAAAGACATAGTTCATGATGGACTCATACTGCATGCGAAAGAAAAAGGTAGAAGGAGCAAAGATGTAACATCTAGACTCCTCTCTCATTAAGAATTCACATAGTGATGATTTTATCCTTTGTAAGTTTTTAAATGCTCTCCTCACTGAGGGGACAGTTAACGCTAAACTTAGCACAAGGAATCTAACGTAGCTTCAAACTCATAAATTACAATTTTGGGGGAAAGAAAAACCACATGACCTTCTTCGCACTGTATTTTTTGTCAGTGAACTCTAGTGTACCCTTTATTTTTACTTCTAGTCTCGGAATTCAAATCTTAAATGTATCTCCAAATTTCCACTTCAGATTTTTTTTTATCATTTCACTCTTTTATCTAATAAATACCAAATCCTATGTATTGTCTTAGAAAAAGAAACAAAGAAGATGAATATCACCTATCTCTTAAAAAGTCTTTATGTGTGGGAAATTGGCTTACAGGAAGTGCTTTTGGAGAAACAAAAGGAAGAAAAATGAAACAATATCATCAATCACATAAGGTAATAGATTCACTCCCATATGCAAATTAAAATTTAAAATAGTGCATTTGATGGCACAGAAGTTCAAGAAACCATTTTATCTGTAGTCCAAGTGGAACTCAATTATCTTGATAGGTCTCAATTAAGACATAAAGCTGGAGCGTTTTATACATATATTCATATAGTCAAGAAATGGATGGAAAACTTAATTTCCAAGTTCCTCACATTAATAAAGGTTTACATATTTTTCATGTTGCCAAGACTGAATAATGATACAATAATTTGTATCATCAATCTTTCTTAACTAGAGAGTGATTCTCAAACCTGGCCCTTGGGAATAGCAATGAATAGAAGGAGATTTCTGCTGATTTTGGAAATTCATCTGGATGCAGTTTGTATTGGTTCATATGACAGTTTTACAGACCTTTAGATTTTTAAGATTTTAGCAATTCTTTCAGCTTGGGATTCAGCAGAAACTTTGCTGAGGAAGACCCCGTAATTATTGTTTTTTGTCTGGGCATTACTTACTAGCTTACTGGCTGCTTCCACTGTAGTAAATCCTCTGGACATGAAGATTATGAGGTTTTTAATTTTTATTTTCTGAAACTACTCAAAGACCTGTAGTCTTATGAACAGCTGAAGCCATACAATAAAAAATGTTGGTCTGAAGGCTGGAAGCTTTGCACAGTTCTTCCAGGGCAAATGAATAATTGATTCTAAATCGTTTGACAGTGTTTTTGGAGCAGTCACAATGGACCAGTAATTTGATTCCAGTATTGTCACTGCCAGTGTCAGATTGAATCAATAGACTTCAAATAAACAAAGCTGAGTGTTCTTGTAGCTGCCTGGGCTAAGATGGTTCTAACTTTGGGCTGCTAAGGAGGTCTGAATAGCTCTGGGGCCCCCAAGGTAGAAAATCAGCTTCTCAGCTAGCTAGCTAGGAATGAGATCTTGGGAGTTGCCTTAGAGGTTCTGAAGATAGCTTTATTTCTTCAAAGGGTTCTACTAGCAAAATCCAAATATATAGCACAGCAGAAGATTTTTATAGGGTTTAGGAAGATTGAAATTCTAACCAGTAAAATTGTAAGTTGAGAACTATCCAATTACTTTAAGATTTTACGTGAGAAAAGACCAAACATTTAGTAAAATTAAAGACCAATAGAAATCCTAAATGATAGCAGGGGTTTCAGTAGGAGGATGAACATTTCTCTAACATGAGTCATCCTAAGAAAAAGTTTCATTGTCTCAGGATATGAGATCCCACGGGCCCTTTTCAGGGACAGTGGTACCATCCACATATCCTCACTGGATATAAGGAAGGAAAACTTTGACTTACTGTTAAAGTTCCTTAGATATCTGCTGTTGACCCATGTCTGAAATGGCATAGTGACAAGGTGTATCGTGCCCATCCTCTCCCAAGTGACTGGTTGGATGAGGTTTGCTTTTCTCTGTACTGTGTGAACCAGAACATTTTTAGAAACTGAGAGACAGAATAAGGATATTTTATAGAAATGGCAGAATGCAAAGCAGCAGTAATGGTGAAAGTTCTTAGTGTCAATTTAATTTGAATTTCAATGAGATTTGTTTCCATTCCTTCATGACAGTACCTGACATACCAGTACTTTAGTTTGAAACTAATTTTTGTATCATTTCTGTTCCTTAGTATTGTCCTTCTCATTTTCTACAGGATTTTTAAATGTGTTTTTCCTCTCCCTCCTCTGGAAAGGACTTTACAAGTCTTCATCCAACAAATTGAATGCTGGACTCACAAGAGGGCTGGGAAGAGCCTGGAGCAACTGAATATGGTCACTCAAGTAGAAGGGAATACACTGGAATCGGAATGCCATGCCAGGATTTAGAGTGAGCTGATATGACTACTGCATTTCTTCTGACAGCTGGTGCCAGTGCCTGACTTTATAATTATATAATTAGGGAAATTTTGTTTTGAAATGTTTTAGACCTGAGAGAAAATATAGAAAGTAAATCATGTCAAATCTATGTACTTCACTTAGTTCTCATCTTTTGTGATGCAGCTTATGCTGTTAGCATGTTTCTTTCCCACAGAGGAATGTATTTCCACAACATTTAGGAAATTCAGCAGTGAGTTCATAAAAAGGAAGCTGATATAGAAGATGAAGTTATAAAACATGAAGAAGAATAGAGCTGGTCGTGGCCAATGACAGCAATGATCATTTATCAGGAAACCATTTTTCTGTTATTAGTCAGTGTGATTTAGAAGGTAAGATTCAGAGGTGTGTGCCATGTGTATGTATCTGGACTGTAAATGTTCAAACTAGTGGCAGGTCAGTATCAGCCAGGTAGCCAAATTATCTTTAAATGGAGACCAAATGGTAGTCTGAACTAAAACTGATGTGCAGTAATAACAACAATGGGCAAACTTAGAAGAAAGCAGGTAGACATCATCCTTGACATAGACATTGACATTTCATGCTGGCTTTTGGTGATACTTTACCCTGTGTGAAAAATCTGGTTCAAGTTGACACTGGTAGGATACTTTGCTCCTAGAAATAAAACAAAAAAGGCATATACCAATACGGCTTAAATTAAAAACAGTAGTTTGTCATCCTTTTTCATGTCAGTGCCCTTCTCATTCATCCACTGGGTTGGTAGTCAAGATCTTAGATATATAATATATATGAACACATTCATTAGGCAGTTTTCACTCTCACAGGAAATAAACAACTAGTAGAAAAATTCTTGAAAGAAATTGTATTTATGAAGAAAGTAGTATTGCAGTTTTTCCTAAGGTTTCAAAACTAACTTAGAGTGTTTTGTCTTTTTATCAGTCTTTAACTGATACACTTTTTCTCCTATAATAGAAGCTATCTTTCTATAGCATTGATGTAGTTTGGGTGTTTTATGGTTAGTTGCATTTATCTGCTCTCTCTCTTCTCTGTAGAAAATTCACCCAGAAATCAGCTACTCTAATCTCCTCATTCCTCAGGGTTCTGATATGGTAGTCCTGCCTGGGTGTTAAACAGTTCAGAGACATCAGGGTAGATGCTCAGCAGTCCATATATTACCTTCTATAATTCACAATTAATTAGGAAGAATGTCTTCCTTGCAAGTTATATATGCATATTATTTTGGATCACCTGTTTCTAATCTTAAAATCATTACAGTTATTACACATTAACTGGACTTTTGATGCTATTTGAAGACACTGAGTCAGCTTTCAGTCCTCTCTTCAGGCAACGAAATGCATATTGAAAAAATCCCTTCGGGAAAAATGAGTTATCACATCACATTTTTTCTTCAAGTAACTACAAGATAATTTTATAGTCATCTGTACTTCAGAACTTTATCTGGTGGATAAAATTATTTTTCTTTCATTTTCCAAAAAAATGATTGTTCTGACTTCAATCAAATAAAAGCTCAAAAACATTGAAAATGAAATGTCTTAAAAGATTAAGTTTAAAAAGTTGAACTCCTTATATTCTTTGCCAAAATAGACAACAGTTATTACTATACTTACTATACATTGTCATCTTTTGGCCTGGCAGGTATTTGCTGGTTTGTCACACACCAGGAAGCACTAAAGAAGTCTCTTCAACAGAAACACACCTGGGGGAAAAAATTAATGTAATAAAAAAAAAAATTCAAACCTGTGTAAGAACAAAACAAGAGCTTCAAAAACATGACTGAAGTACATAAGTGGAGTATATATGGGAATCATATATAGTATATCATATATCATATAATCATCATAAGTAACTGATGTAATGAGTTTTTGCATCCCCGCATGATTTTATATAGTCATAAAATTATGAAAAGGAATAGCAGTACAAAGACAGAAGAAGAGTGCTCTGATATGGATTATGGTAAAAGTATTGGATTAAATCACTTTTGAAGGATAAAGGATTGTGATATTCATACTGTGAATACGTAGATTACCTCTTGAGTATTAGTGCAATCTTGATGCTTAGGAAAAAGGGGAAACCTTCTCATCTGTAAAAAACCAGGTGATCCCTTATGAGGTGTATAATTTTAAGAGGCATTACAGTCATATTACAGTTTTACAGATATAAAATTATATGTGAACATTGTAATACTTACTGTACACAATTAGGATGTCAAACTGTGGTAAATGCTTCTTGTACCTATATGAATCTTGGTTTTTCTTTATAACAATGATTTACTCATTACCCTTAAGAAACAAAATTGAAGAAGACTTAAAACACTATTTTTGGACAACTTAAAACTGATGATTATATTAAAATAACAATTTACCTTTTTGTATCAATGTACATTAAATACTTTGTTTCTGAGGTGTCCAAATGGTGGAAATGCCACAAATCCGGATTTGAAGTGAGGACAAAGAAGTTAGGCAAGATAAATGTACCTGTAAATATCCTTTTGGTAGACCCAGTTACACTTCATTGGGAAAGGGTTTGGGAAGTTGTCACTAAGCTTTCTTGTTTTTGATGGTACAGGTTGCTGCTCTGCTGTGCTGCAGTCAGATGAAAATGAAGCAATCATTGCATAAGCTTCACAAAGCACAGAAACTAGATGTAATTTTCACTTATTTTACACAATTATTTTAGCATATTAACTCACTGATCCTGTTTCTGATGTACTAGAATATCAATGCACCAATATCAATTCAGTGAAGTTTCTGGATAATAGGGTATGCCTTATATTTGAAAAGTGTTTTTTAAGTAAATCATATCAACATTTTAAATGTATTTTTCACATAATATACCAAATGCTACATAAACCTTTCAGGAAATCTAATGTACTAGATCCTTTTTATTGCTTCACAGCATCATGAAACAGTCATGTAAAAATTTCTCTTGTGCATTACATAACTTACTGTAGAGATAAGTTACACAAACCTTCAATGTTCATAAATATGAGAAAGAATAACCACTCTTCTTGTAAATAATTTAGATTTTTTTTTTCTGGGTTGTAGTTTTTTAATATTTAGAAGCCCCAGAAAACTCAGTATTGGTTTTACGTATGACTGAAGTAGGCAGCTCTGTGTAACTTTATCTCTCACACAATCCCAAGCATTTTAATAGAATGAGTAAAACTTAGCTTCCCAAGTGAGTTTTAGGTCAGAAATACAAAATAGCTAGCAGGCACAATTACAGATTCTATCATGAAAGTTGTTTAAGATTATTTTATTTTAAAGCCACTAATTTTGTGAAGGAGTTTTATTTATTCCCCAGTCTTGAAGAGAGCCTTTTATATATGGTCCTATATTTCTTAAATATTCAGAGTAAACACTTTGCATATTAGAGTCAAGAAGTCTCTCACCACTCTTCCCAGTCCATGTAGTGGAAAACAACTGCAGAAATGATCTGAATTACATTCTTGTTCCTTTTCAGAATCTGATGACCTTGGTTGGGGTAGCTTTTGCTTTGTACACAATTATGACAGTTTCCAACATGTTATATATTGTGGAAATAAAATCCAATCATGCTGATCCCATCTGTCCATTTTTCATGTTTGATTTTTTTTAGAAGATTTTATAGTTTTGAAAAAGAAAAATATTTTTTCATTCTTAGTATTCTTGTCTCAAAATCTGTCTCTCGGGTGTTTAAACTGTTAGAAAGAAAGCAGCATCCGTCTTCAGAGCATCTCGGATAGACTCTAATTGTTTTGGAGTTAAGAATGTTGATTTTAGTACATTTGTTCTCCAAGTGACCTTACATGCTGCAGATAAAGCAGAGAAACAATCCAGATGTACTGGCCTCTCATCAAATAAAATAACTATGGTGATATATTGTTTTAGTAATTCATAGTATTTATCTGGATGAAGAACAAGGTATGTTCTAATACTCTTGGTGAGAAAAGTCTTGAAGTTTCACCACAGTCAGATCAAAGGATAATGTTTAGAGTGGTGATGAGGTAAAGCTGTAAAGCTGAAAACAGCAGCTACTGCCAGGTCAAAGGTGATTTTGATACAATGTCAAATATGCTGGAAGGTGAGATGAAATAAGTTATTTGAGTACAGTCTTCAACTTTTTTTCTGTTTGTTTGGGGTTTTTGGTTTGTTTGTTTGTTTTAATTTGGACAAGTAGTTTCAGCAATTGTGCAGTCAAAGTTCACTGGTGCTGTTCACATGGATGAAGATGTTAGTTACTGCACATTCAGTAGAGTGACTTAAACATTACAGTTTTTACATAGCCT
This sequence comes from Tychaedon coryphoeus, assembly GCA_013398595.1. Classification (NCBI taxonomy): domain Eukaryota; kingdom Metazoa; phylum Chordata; class Aves; order Passeriformes; family Muscicapidae; genus Tychaedon; species Tychaedon coryphoeus. Next base: position 229,617 of record WBND01000849.1, on the reverse strand, counting down.
GATATAATTTTTAAGTTGCCCAAATTTTCCTTCTTTCCTCTCAAAGAGTTACAGTGTACAATTTGGGTAGTGGTAAATTCTTTCTAGGAGCTTCTTCCAACAACAAGTGGATTTAATATTTGAGAGTTTTGAACTTGGGGGGGCAGAATTAATTTTCTTAGAGGGTATTTCTTTAATGAGTATTCTGGAAAATATCTAAGGTAATTTTCAAATGAAAAGCCACAGAGGGAGCCATAAAATATATAATTTTTCTGCTTTTGTATTACCACATGCATTTCTAGTACTTTCACATTTCAAAGATTATTTTAGTTCATATTGTATAAAAGGGAATTTCTACATGCAGTTTCACAGAGAGAAGGTGTAAAAATGTCTTCAAACTACTTCCAAGAGTTTTCCTGCTGACTTGTATGCATATTTTCAATTTTTTTTCACAAAAAATATCAACATGATTCAGCAGTACTGTATTTAGTTAATATTTCTGCTTTCCTTATTTAGTGAGTGGATAAGTATCTTCAGGGAAAATTGTGTGTTTATTCTTGAGGGGCTTGATCTGTTTATTTATATTTTATTATTACTATTTGCATGTTGAAACCTTACCAGTCTTGTAGAGGAGACAGAATTTATGGAAGTTTCCCTAATTAATGCCTAAAGTACTTCCAAAGAGATACAAAAAGGTCTGAGGTGCCTTTACTAAAATACATATATTAAATTATAGCTTCTGAAGTGTAGCATCTTAGCAATTTTCAACCATAATTTGTGGGGAAGAACAAAGTTCATCATAGTATGCTTGTGAGGGTAAACAGAAAAAGTCTGGTAGTAGGTCAAAATAGCAAAGATTTAATTCAACATTTTATTAATGCTTAGGCTTCTGCTCTCACTCCCTGAGAATCTGCATGAAAATGAGCCATAATCTCACACCATGGGCAAAAAATGGAAACTCCCTTGGGCAGAAAATATGATTAAGAACTCTTTGAGGGAAATGTGGTGAATCTCTGGCATTATACGTATTTCCTTGACAGATGAAATATTTCCTTTTATGTCATTGTGTGAACCTGGCACGTAAATTACTTAAATGATTCTTTGAATTTTTTTTGAGCCATTTGTAGTACCAGTTCCAGTACAGTGGTTTTAATGGTATTGTGTATGTCATAAAGAAACAGAAAGAGATGAATTATTTGCTGGCAATTCATTTTATAACAAAAGTCTATAAATAAATTGATGCTCAAAACTATTTCTAATGTTGAATTTCTTTGCAAGTGTTTCAGAAAACAGCATTTTATTTAAAAACTTGGCTTGTATTTTTCTGTTACTCGATTGAGTAACATTACTTTAGCATATATTTTGGAATTTTATATTCAGTTGAGCTGTCTCATCTATAATTCCATTTCAAAGCATTTTTGTGAGAAGTAGGGGCCTATGTACACTATGTATATATCTGCAGGTGCCTAAATTCATGCTTTTTAATTCCTATGAATTATTTTCGAATCCATTATTTCATCCCTGTAAAGAGCAATAAAATCAAAGACATTGTGCTCCAACGATCTAATGGAAAACTAACAAACATGTAGAAATAAATATTAAGAATTCAAGCATTTTATCAAAACCGAAAAGTGTAAGGAACTGTTAAAAATAATTGGCCCTTACCAGAACTTAGTATTATTTATTAAAAAAATCTGACCTTTAAAGAGTTTCTTAGTTACTTGAATTTTGCAACATATAAACTCAGAAGACTCTAGAATACAGGCTTTCAAGACTGAAAATTTTGGATACTTAAATTTCTATTAGTAGTTAGCAAATAAACTGCAAGTAAAGGGAAAATAAAAATTACCTTGCATAGGAACACAATGCAACCTTTAATTACATAATTCTATCCCTTTAAGAGAGGAACACCATTTGCAATTATTTACCATAAGTGATATGGTTTTATATCACAAGTGACATTTGACAGTATTTTATTTAGCTAAAAATGACAGGTTGTGAAAATGTCATCATCATGTTGAAGAAACAAAGAGGGACAATGAGCTCCACACCTTCAATAATGAAATAAAGGAAAAACAGACTGTGCAGACTGGAGAATCAATGAAGGTTTCGAACACTTTGCACATGAAGATATATTTATTTTAAATACAGAAGTAGCAGATGGGAAAATTATTTTCGCTTATGAGACGTGATGGGATATAATCACAAAGTGACAAAAAGTAGTGTGGGATTCACGGAGTTAATAGAAGAAAGAGTTGAGTGTAGCAAGGTAAAGAATAATATTTTGGGTGGTTTCAGAAGTCAATTTTATTCTAAGGTGCAGATCTGGTTAAGGAGATTAAAGACAAAGGAATATTTTAGTATATTATCAGGATGTCTTATAAAAAAAACAAGCCAGACAAAATAAAGTCTTGAACTAATACTTATTAGCCAGAAGGAAATATATCTAATAGAATATATCTGAGGATAAATGATCATAATTTTTATTAACCTTGGGAAACAAAATAAGAGCAAAGCTGAAAATGCCACTAAAAACCTAGAATCTGTAGCCCCATCTATTGGCAGACCTAAGAATGTTTTTTTTTAGGACACAATCTCCACATACAAATAAGATGAAAGAAAATAAGAGGGAAACCTGATATTTGGACATTGGTGAATGACTAACCACACTGGTACTGTTCACCCCCTGCTGCCTTGTTGGAGGCTTCATTAGGAGCTGAAGAGAATGAACAAATCATGCTGATGTTGAATTCAGACTAAACATTCTTGCACGAAGCAGGTTAAGCAATGTGTTCGTAATAGCTGGCTTCTTAATAGGGAAGAATAGAAGAAGAGACCAGAATCAGGAACCAGTGGGGATGTTCTAATGAGTAGGTAAGGAATTGAACTTAATACATGGTGTAGGGCCTAGTGAGAATAATCATATACTTGCACACCTGGTGGTTTCATCTAGACAGAGGTTTCTCTGCCCCGGCAAGATATGAGCAAGTTATTAATTTAAAACAAATCTGAATTTAAATTAGTCACTAGAACTAATAAAACACTGAGGCCTGGGGGGGAAATAAGAGATGGAATAGATTAACATTCTGCTTATGTAACATTCAGTCTTTATTCTGTGTACTGCTTTTGACATGCGTGCGTGATCTTGGGTTTCCTGTTAAGTGTCTCTCAAGTCATGTTACCTTTTTAGGTTTGTTCAGTACCTTCTAGAATTCAAATCAACTGCATTAAACCAAAGTCTCTTTGGAGCTGTTGGCATTCTGACAGGTTGCTCACTGGGATTTGCGTGCTTCAGTGACATTGAGAAAGTAGCTTGACCTGCAGTTGCAGGTTCTGCTTCTTCTTTTTTTAAGACATTGAATTTCATTTCAAAATATGATGGACTACAAAAAACCACACAAAACTCCAAAAAAGAATAGCCTCCCCCTTTCACAGGAATGTCAGCTAAGAGCTAAGATACTTGTGTGCAAATGTTTTGTGCAATTAATATTAAAGTACTATATGAAAAAAGCAATAGTATCCAGAATAGAACAATGTTAATAAAATAGATTGAGTAATTGATGTGATTTATTCAGAATAATTAAAAATTTCACTTTCATAAAAAAACAATTCTTAAAACTATTCTTTTTTCTGAAAGAGAAATGGAGATAGATTCATGAGAGCTTGGACTTAAAAAATCTTTCCTCCACTCTCAATTTTCACTTCACTCCACAGGATGGTAGGAAAGAACTATGCAGCAAACAAGACCCCAAAATGGTAATGTCACCCTAAATCCTTTCATCTTGCTGCTGCTAAAATGTATTGTGCCCAAACATTTGTTTTGGCCTTGTTCTCCTTACTTGAAGCAGTGCTGCATAAACATGAAAATAAAAGCGCTTGATTAGGGTCCAAACACGTTCATATTTTGTAATGACATTTAAAATTACTATAATATACTTGTTTCCTTCAAGAAAATCTAACATTTTAAAATATGAAAATCTGACTCACCAGAACAATGAGGAGAAAACAAAGATTAAATAAAGCTAAAAAATAGTGAAAAGTGTCATGTCTGCAGGGAAAATTTATTCAGAATCACATTTTTTTAGAAAAAATGAGAATGAGAATGAGAAAGTCTAATGGCAAAAATGATAGCCTGATTATGTGAATTTCATACAATCGAAAAAATAAAGGTCAAAAATACACAAAGTACTAACCAAACACCCATATACACAATGATTTCTGTTTTCAAGATTTCTTAGATGGAATTTCATTATTATGTAAATTCTCAAGAGAATAAAAAACAAACATACATATAAGGAATAATCATGTGCACACAGAGATTACAATGGGTAAAGAATTACATTGTGAATAGAAGTATTGGACTTAAAGAAAAATACCTTGAATACAGTACATACGCTATGACATTTTATACACTGATAAAAACTGACAGAATAAGACATTGCCTAACATATTTAAAGAAATGCTATTTAAAATATGATTTGTAATGATAATTTTTGAAGCACACTCAATTGCCTTCTTTTTAACATGTTCTTTATCAATGTAGCTCCCAAATATTTAATATTTTTTCTGAAGATAAAGTGAGGATCAATTATAAAATGATAAATGGGTAATCAGCTAAATAAATGGCAA
>WBND01000849.1:204861-216910 GCA_013398595.1 Tychaedon coryphoeus | reverse complement strand
GCCGGGCCCGTGGAGCCGGGCCCGTGGGGAGCCGGGCCCGTGGAGCCGGGCCTGTGGGGAGCTGGGCCCGTGGGGAGCCGCACGTGTGGAACCGGGCCTGTGGAGCCGGACGAGTGGAACCGCCCATGAAGCCGAGAGCTGCTTAGGCTCACTGGGCCCCAGCCCGTGCAAAGGCGGCAGCATGGCACCCACCCCTTCGCTGACAGCACTTCCCTGATCGCTGGTGGTAACGCGCTCCTTTTCCCTCTGTCTTCTCTCTGTCTCCCCTCTCCCCAAGTCGTTTTCCATTTTTCTTCCTTCTTTTCTGTCTGTTCTAGCCGTCTTTCGTCCGGGCAACTCCTTTTTCTTCTCGTTTTTGTTACCGATAAACGGTTCTCAGATACAACATATGCCTCTTTTGGCTTAATTTCATTCCTGACTATCTATTATTAAAAGGACTCATTGTCTTTCCCCACACTGGAATGTGACACCATAGCAAGACTTCAGTGAAGCTACAATAGTCCACTGTTAACCTCCACTACAATCCTTCACTAGCCATATGGGGGACTACTAAAGGCTGGCCAAGTCCTGTTGATTATTTTGGCACTCCAGCTGGTAAATCAAGTCATGATGGGAATCAGAAAGTCTTGGAGAGTGTGACATTGCCACTGGTGCATCATCATCATGGCAATTGGCACCTGCTGTTCCAAAATTCACAGCATGGCCTCAACAGAGGGATTTTCAAAGAGATCAGGTAAGATAGCTCTTCAATCTTTTCTGTATTTTAGGTAGCTATACCAAAAGTTCATTGATAACTTGAATCCTTGAAATACCCTTTCTTGAAGTAGTCTGTGCCAAGGATACATGGAACCCTGATCTGTGTGTGCTGTGCACGTGTGCCTAACAAAGCCTTTTATTTCTGTGCATCTCATATGCACACAACCCACACAATTTAGTATTACCACTCATGCCTTTCCTTCTCCTCCTCAAAGACACAAGCCCTGTATTCCCATTCATAGTCACTGTCTGACTCTTGCACTGCCAGACCAGAGATTTCTTCACCAGAATCCTCAGTAATTTTTTTCTGCCTGTGGAGTATCAGCAATTGCTTTTTTAAATCTCGACAGCAAAATTAAACTGACGGGTTTCTTGGGTGGTCTGTTCTTAGCAGATGTCTTCCCACTGAATTTTTGTACATGGGTTTCCAGGTTAAAGGTGTATATGCCATCCTACTTCCTCAAGTTTTCCAGCTGGTCCTACAGGAAGAACCGGAGAGCGCCATGCAGCACGTGTCTGAGACTCACTTTCTCTCTCACCGGGGCTCCATAGGGCAGCCCTGACAGCCAAGATGCTGTCCCAGGGGAAAAGGAAAGTGAGAGATTTTTTTCAAGGTTTCAGAGCCAGGAAAATGCCCTTTCCAGAGATAGGATATCTAAATCTGGGCAATATAATTGTTGTGAAATTATTTGGAAGCTGATGCATTTTAGATTATCTTCTTCCACGTGGCCTGTGCACGCAGGCTATTGAATGGATCTTTGGAGACCTTGTTTTCTTCTAGGTCATTGTTAGAAGACCTTCAGCACCACTGATTTTCTCAGATACTGGATGTCTTTCCCAGTGGTCGTGCACTTCTCTTGGTAATTAACAAGGTTTTCCTTGAATATATGTCTTGCCTTCATGCATGACAGGAACAAAGACTGCAAATTGTTGCCTTCTTTTATTTTCTCTGTCAATTTCATAGTCCTCAGGAAAGGACATAAATTATATGATTCCATCAACCTCCATGTCCACTGGTTCTTTTTCACTGCTTGTATGACACCTGTAGTTCAGGTTTGGGTCCCTGTCTCAACTGGTGTTTTTAGTTGTAGTTTGGATCACTGTCTCAGTCAAGGTGTCTTCAGAGGCAGTTTGGGTGTCTCTATCTTAACCATCTACTCCAATAATACTGAATTGTGGCTCAGTAAACCTGGGCCAAGATTCAAAATGGTGCTGGAAGCTGCTATGTTTTATTGGGGAAGGCAAGAAATCATTCTACCAGGCAGTGCATGAATTCACTGAGGTTATTTGCTTGGTTAAGATATCAAATCCCACTCTGTGTGAGCTGGTAACTGCCTGAAACATCCACTCAAATACTTCCCCACACCCTGCCACACAGGGACCATCTGCCCAATGGCTTGTTTAGCTTTCATCTCTCCCAGAACTGTACCCTCTTACACCAGAAGGACATTGGATTCAGGAACCTTACAATAAGCTGACAGTGTTAATACTATTAAACAACTTGCCTGAAAGTGATCAAGGGCCTCAGGAGCCCATGCATCAAAAATACCCACACCAATCCTGAAGTAGAAGGATATGTGCACTCCTCCTGCCCACAACAAAGCTACGCCAGCACAGCTAGGCATCAATGACAGGGCAAAGCACATAGCCATTGTTTCTATTAGTGTGCTTCCAATCTCAGCAAAATAAAGAGCTGAGCAGTGCAGCAATTAAACTCTATGACCCTCACACAAACCTGCCAATTAATAACTGTTATACTTACAAATTCAAAACTGCCTCACGTTGAAAGGAAAAGGACTGTGGTGGGTTGACCTTGGGAGACCACCAGGTGTCCAACAAGACAATTTCTAACTCCCCCTCCTAATCAGGACATGGGGGAGAAAATAAGGTAATTAACACAGGGATCCCAATGAGAAAAAGCAAAGGATGTGCATGGAAACAAAGCAAAACAGCAAGGTATATTCTCTATTTCCATTCAGCTGGTGATGTCCAGCATGGGAAGCAGGGCTCCAATACATGTAGCAGTTGCTTCTGAAGACAATCACTTAACAAGAAACACCTCCCTTTCCCCTTGTCTTTTTTTTGTCTCTTCTTTCTGACATCAACACCATGAGGTATAAGGCATGGAATATCCCTTTAGTGCCCTCCAAGTCTCTTTCCCACACCCAGTCTATCAGCCTTGGTGGGATTTCAACAGGCAGAATGGATGCTGTGCAGGCACAGTTCAGTAGTTGCCCAAATACTGGTGTGTCATTCACAACATTGTTGCTGCACATACAAATGACAGCACTGTAAGGTTTTCCAAGGGGAAAGTTAACTCCATCCCAGCAAGATACTATAAACTTTTAAAACTTAGGAGACTTATGAGTTGACAATTTTTCAGATAAAGTTCACATCCTGATCTGCTTGTAGAAAAACACTCTTTTTTAAATTTTTTTATTTTAGTCTTCTTTACCAAAAACATCGGCATGCCAGTGGTATGGTAAAGGTGTTTATCACAGTATAATTTAAAGCAGCCTTAATATCAACATAGCAGCAACTGCAGCCAGATGTTCTCTGATCTCTTTATAACAGCTAATGAAATTTCTCACCAAAGTGAATTTTACAACACCATTACATATTGCACTTGCTTTTCCAATTAGCTTCATATACTTATTCTCACACCAGGGAAATTACTAGTAAACTAGAATGAGGTATAGACATTGTTGTTTCATCTCGGTTTTTGTTGAATCATGGCTACATGTCCATGCAAAAAGTTGAAGATTTCCAAGTTTTCATCTGTAATTTTCTGCTGTTCTTTCAAAACTGGCAAATCTCAGCCATGCTTTAATGTCATTTTACTATTTTTAAAATGTAATTTGTTGTTCTGTAATATCAAAGATGTGTTTTCCTTTGCGTATGTGTATCTGCATATCACTCATTCTTTGCCCATTCTCATTTTAAGTATCATTCAACTCTCAGTTTGGTAAATCAGTAATCTTTTTGTGTTATTATAACTGTCAATATATTGCATATAGTAAGTTCTTGCTAGGTAGAATACAGAAACATTTCGCACTTTAATAATTATTTCCTATTTTTATAGGAATATACAATATGCTTTTCTTGAAGATGAACTTTATTGTAACAGTAAAGTTCTCTTCAATTGGTGAAGAAATAATAACTTTCTAATCAATCAATTTTATAATTAGCAAGATGTTTTAAATGAAGAACTTGACATTGCTGCCACTCACTTGAATGCACACATATTTGATATCTTTTGATGCTAAAATTATCAACACAGTTAAATATAATTTTCTAGCATAGCAACTGGATTGCTACTGTCTCCAGCCATGCTATCCAAATGGAGATATGAACAGATATCTAATATACAAGAAATAAAATCAACTATTTAAATTGCCAAATATGCCACATTTATTCTCAATGGTAAAAACCCCATATACCTCTTGTTATCTTATTGAAACTCCAAGCATTAAACAGAAACGAGAAAATAAATTGTTCTTGTAAAATTCCTTACCACATTAGCTTGGTAGATTTGCAACAACCTAAGCACATACACCACTGGAGATTTACACCTGTGTGTGTGCATATATGCACTACTGTGAACACATCCACACACACATCTGCATAAACCATTGATTTAACTCCTTCATTATTAGTGTGAAGTTGCTTCCTCCCTTCACCTCTGAGGATGCCAATTCTCACATAGTAATGAAGTCTAATATTCTACAAAACCAAATTCTTATCATGGCTCAAGCTGTGCGATAAATTTTTTCCATATTTGATGCTTTATTCTTTTTGCTGACAGAAATAGTTGTGATAAAATCAGGTGTATTTTTTACTTCCACTAAGCCCTTAAATATATTTTTCAATGTCTCATAGTGCGTGTCTTTTAACAGTGTTTGCTGTAACCAATGCAGACCTCTCAGATACCTCAAGAGAATTTGATGTTCTCACTGTGTGGAGAAAAACACACCAGTATTTTTGTGATGGTACTTAGCCAAGATCTTTCTTCTGATCACATTATAACCATTGACACTTAGTGACCTTACTATTATGATTGAAATAAAGGAATAGACAACAAAACAGTGTTCAATTACTATAACCCATATTTACTGAGACCTACACTTATTTAAAAGGAACAAAAGTATTGAAAATGAAATTATAATTTCCCCAAAGCATATGCTTTGCATATATTTTAATAATGGAAGGGAAACAAAGGCTTCAGGTGGGTTTCAGTCAGTCAACTCAAAGACTAGTCAATTCAAAATTGTATTTGAAAGAGATAGGAATGTTTCCATTCTTAGTGGCTTTTAATACAGTAAGTCAGTAGCAGCAGTAGCAATAATTGTAATCTTAATGTCAGAATAAATTCAGAGGAACCTTATAACACTGAAAGAGAATGTCAGTTTCAGTCTTATCATAGTCCATTATGGCAAGGGGAGCCCTGAACTGAGTCAGGAAGGTCTGCTCTTTTGTGCCATCTGAAAAAAAAAAAAAAAGAAAAAAAGAAAAAAGGAAGAAAGAACCCACACATGGCCCCCAAATACCCAAACAAACACAAAAAAGCAAAACAAACCCCTGACCCCCAAATAAACCTAACATCCCCTCAAAAAAGAAAAAAAAAAATCCAAAACAAGAAACCAAGAAACAAAAACAGACTATTTCATTTCAGAGCATGAAATAATTAAAGACTATGAATTTTCTCTATAAATGCTACAAATGTTGAAGTAGTGTGAAGCTGTGATTTTCACAGGAAGTGTTATGTCAGAGAACAGCTGAAGGAGGTGTAGGATAGGTGCTAGCAGTATAATAACATTTTTAAAAACAGGCTGCTGAATATCAATAGTGTTGTAGGGCTGAAAGTAACTCTTCAGCTCTGTCACTTTCTTGGAATAATTTCTTATAATTGCTTCTGTCAAGTAATAACTTGCTGGTTTTAAATCTAAAGCCTGAAAAAATCAATGGTTAATCAAGTGGTTAAGATAAATGTGGCTTCTATTTGCTCTGGATCCAGACTTAACAGAGCCTTCATCTTAATACATTGCTTCAAAGTTTCAATTACTACAATATGTTTCATTTACCACAGTACCACAGTATCATTCTTATAACAAAGTCCACCCTAAAACCTTGATTCTCCATATGATTTGCCTTTCACAATCCAATCACTGCCCAGGTTAAACAAATAAACCATAAATAAAATAAATAAATAATAATGGAACTATGAGGTTAAAAAACGGACCAGGTTTCTTGACAAGATAAACATGGCACAGAGACAGATAATGTCTCTCCATTTCAACGGTTGAAATACAACCTAATCCTCACTTAATGTATTCCAGACAGCCCACTGTCCCTGTTAAGGTAAACTGATTTCTCTTAACACAGAGGCAGTAAGACAAGCAGAAAATAATAGAAAACTATAAAATACACTGGTGACCATATTCTGTCAAAAAACTAATTAAAAAATAAATTAATATAATAAAGTATTACATTTTCTTCCAGACATAATTTTTGAATTATTGTGAAATTCACGATGCCTGTGTCCATACTTGCAACTGTTTGTTCTAATAAACACAAATTAGCTATAGACATCTTCCCCTTAATAAGCAGAATTACATACTTTTACGAAAGCATTACCATCTTTTTTAATTTGTTTCTTCTTTTGTAGGTACATGAGATATGAGTAATAGTTAGATTACCCACTGCTGAAGTAGGCAATATTTCCAGGAGGACAGAGAATGTCCTGTATTTAATGCATATTAATTTTTTCCTGCAATATTCCTTATTGATAACTTGAACAACAAATCTCACTTTAATCTTCATACAGCTGAAGGTTTTTACACTTTCCTCTGCACTTCTTCATAAATGCAAATTCCTAAGGGACAATGCAAAGCACCATTTTATATCTAGGGTGAAGGATAAATCCTTCTGCTATTTATTCGGTAGCAGAGCCAAATTGAAAAAAAAGGGACAATGGTTTTGAAGCTAATAGTGAATATTTTTTATTTGAAACAATACAATAGGTTACCAAGCTATACACTCGATGCTTTAATTGATTGAGAGTTTGAATTGGTCCTACTCTTGAAAATTACTTTCTGAAAAAACATCCTTTATCATTGTTTTTAGTTAGGTAAAATACACAAAATCATCAGAAAGTTTAAGAGGGCCGCTTGATGAAAAATTACTCTTTACATCTGTAAATGAGTTCTTAGCAGCATATTCTGTTGATTCTTATAAACAATTCTTTTTCTAAAAACACCAAAACAAACCCCACCAAAAAAACCTCACAACCAGACAAACAAAAACCAACAACAACAAAACTCACCAAAACCAAACAAACCAAAAAACCAAAACAACAAACATCCCCAAAACTAAAATCCCCACAAGACCAATGGAGACTCTCTACAAACTCTAGATAAGACCTTTCCATTATTTCCCATGATAGGCAGTATGTAATTTTTAAGGGTTCTCATTTGAACCTCGTCTGTGATGCAAGTTAGTACACTAAAGAACCCTCTAGTGATTCAGCCTGTGTTACTCCTTCACCACATTCTGCTCCTTATCAGATGTCTGTTGCTATTTATACTGAATAAGAGGGGGTTCTATGGGGGGGTGTTCTTCAGTTAGAAGCTAAAGTGGCTGAAAAAAACCTTACAACAAAGCAAATCAAGTAAACCTTATAATAAATTAAATAAAGTTTTACTTTAAACCATTTGACTTTAAACTGGTAGATCTAGAGTTTTACAATGAAAGAAGTTAATTCATGGGAGAGCTGATTTATTTTTCGCAAAGAAGAAATGACAGGTATTTTTCAATATTTCCCAAGTAGCACACTGATCTTTGAAGTTTGTGATTTTGAGATTGTATTTTATATTGATTATAATAAAGGAATAATAGAGGAAGTGCATCTGAGTTATAATACAAAAAGCTTCCCTGTGTAGTTGCCATAGATAATAGAATTACAAGGCATAAAAATACTCTTTGGTTCTTTTGGAGGTCACCTGGCCCAAACTCCCACCTGAAGACAAACTGCCAACAACAGATCAAATAAGCCATGGTTTTGTGAAGATAAATATTTATAACTTTCAGTCTGTCCTACCCTTGTTGGGCGGTTGTCGATAAATTTCCACATGCATTTGGGTGCTAACCAGCCAAGTAATAACTGGGTTAATAATGACCCTTTGAGCCTAGTGACCAGTTACATTCTAGCCTAACAACATTCCATTCCTCCAGCCTCTGTTTCCTCCAGTGAGAGGGATGCGAAAGTGGTGTCAAAAGTCTGACTAAGGTTATGGTATCTACTGTCTTCCTGCCTGTGCAAACAGTCACAGAACACAACTGGGCTGCTCAAGCATGGTCCTTTGTAAAGCCTCAGTGACTGTTTGTGATTACATTTCAGTCTTTCATGTGACTGAAAAAAATACACAAGGCAGTGTACAATGTAATGCCCCTGTGGGGATTAATTGATTCCTGCTTTGGTGACTTGTTGTTGCCTTAAGTAAGTGTATTCAAAGTAATTTTTTAAAAAGAAGGCCCAGGACAATGCCATTTTTAAAGCTGATTACAGAGGATACTTAATCAGACAGTGTATAAGGAAAAGGAAGATTATTTGCAGACAGAAGAAGGCCTAGAAATTATAGTACACTCAGAATCATCACTCATAAAATATCTTTAAGGATTTTTTTTCTATATAAATTAATAACACTGAAAAATGCCAGCTGAGAAAAAATGCTTGTGAGTGCCAATACTGATTCTTCTGTTAATCTTAATTACTCACCAGGTAACAAGATTTTGAAAATAAATCTCTGACCGCCTTATAGAAATTTATTCTGAAGCTCTGCTGTACAAAGTGGCTGAGTCATTGGTTTTCAGCACATTACTTCATATAGTAGGAAAAAATGTATTGGGACATTCATATGTAAGCCAGAGGGTATTATCCCTTCTGGTGAGCCACAGCTGGCTCAACTATGCAGGCATGAGAAACAGTGGTTATGTCTTAGAAAGGGTCATAAAACAACCCCTGAAGCATCCTCAGACTCATTTCTGGGGCCTCTGGTGATCACCAGGGGATGATCCATAGTGTTGTAGCAGACAGTGTGAAACACTTTCCACAGGGGAGGTGCTTGGCATTCCCACTGAATATGGGAATATTAACGAACTGGAATTTTTTTGAGGAAGGGCTCTCTCACTTCTGACAGATGAGAGTTGAAACCATCACTTTAATCAATGAACATTGAAATTACAATAACTCAGTCTTGTTGCTGGATTCACAGGTAGCAATATTTTTCCTCCTCTCTACCTACTCTTGTGTTTTCCTTTTCTTCTTTTCTTTAACTTATTAATTTCCTAAGGGATATTTTTATACTTTCTTATTGCTGCATTTTTACAGATAATTTTAAAAAAAGGCTCAATGCCCTATTTCCATTGCAATCAAATTGTTCCAAAACAAACCTGCCATAAACACACACACAGACACACACAGACACAGACACAGACACACACACACACACACACACATACCACACACATACCATCAGTGTCATTTCACTGCTCAAAGGAATTTACTAATTAGAACCTCAGTTACCCTGGACATATTTGAACAGCATTTAGAGGTGGCACTTGGGGACTTAGTTTAGCAGTGGACTTTACAGTGTGAAGTTAGCGGAGTCACTTATTTTGTTATAACTGCTTTTCCAACCTAGATGATTCCATGACTCTGTGAAAGGAGGCCTTAATAACTAACAGATTCCAACACCAACTGATGTTTTTTAACATTTGTTATGAACATTGTGGATAGGAAGCTGCCATGCTTTAAGTGGTCCTGGTGACGTGTGAGCCAGCCTTGTGCTGCTGCAGCAGCAAAGACAAATCTGTCTTGGGGGGCATCTGCAGGATCATTAGTGGCAGAAAGAGAAACACAGTCATGCCACTCAAGGCTAGTCAGGCCAGATCCAGGGTACTGGGCCAAGTTCTGGTCCCTGCAGTTCAAAGGTTGTGGGCTCTCTGGAAAGGATCCAAAAGAGGGCCATGGAAATGGTCAAGGACACAGAACCTGTGCTATGTGGAAAGACTGAAGCAGTTATGTCTTCTCTACTTGGAGAAGACAGGATTGCAGGGGACCTAATCACAGTACTCCAGTACTTACAGCTTCAAAGAGGATGGAGGCTTCCTCTTCACGGGTGCCACAAAGAGAGGGCAAGGGGAAATGAGCATAAGCTGAAGGGAGACAGGATTCATACCAACAGAAAAAAACACTATTTTCTTAAAGAGCATTCACTGACTGCAACCACCTCCTCTGGGACATGGCGAAGTCGCTATTCCTGATGATTTTCAAGATGCAATTAAAGAGGGTGGTAGATATTTTTATATAGGTTCCCTTTCCCACAAAAGCCTGGGCTGGAAGATCTTTTGAGGTCCCTTCCTACCTGGGAGTTTCTGTAATTCTATGAAAAAATATCAGAAAATACTTCTTAGACTTCCAAACATGAATTCATTACCACAATCTCTATTTTTTTTTCAATTCAAAAGCAGTTAAAACCATACGCTCCACAAGCAAAACTATTAGCTAATTGTTCTGTGCTTAAAAAGCAATTAGTACAGTGAGAATTAATCCTGCAATGTGTTAAGCAGCCCTAGTAACAAGACTGTTGAAAAGAAAAAAAAAAAATTCTAACCTTGTAAATATTTTTTTAAATAAATGGTTTTATATTCTGGAAGTCAAATAAATCCTTTACTGTCTGATGATCCATGCAAATAAAGGCAAACAAGTTTATCAAAATTTTCCATGGTTGCCATTTTAAAATATATTAATTAAAGGAGAATTATAAGCAGTCTAAATGAAAATGTCTCCATTCTTTTGAGGAACTAATAAATGAGTTCCAGACTTGACTGAGCTCCTCTTTGCTAATCATCAGGCTTGCTTCAGTGTTGTGCTTCATTTTAAGCATAACAGTGAACAGCTAGAGCTTGATATGTATATACCAAGTTTCCCTGTTTCCTGTGAACAAATGATAAAATTAGGCCTAAGGTTAGTGCAGAGATCCCTTCTGAGGTGAGAACAAAGTTGCAAGGAGCACATCACCATCTGTATTATTTTTCTTTTGTGTGTGTGTGTGTTTGTGTAGTTCTGGTCTTCAACTTTTGATTAGATGTAGGAAATATTTGGTAAGGATAGGATCCATTATAAAACAACTAGTCTCTTTGAAGTCAAGAATTGGATCTGAAATCTTAACTCGACTCCACCTTATCTGTCACCTACTAAAACTAATTAAAAATTGTTAAGTACTCATGTCTAAAAAGAAAAATGTTATTTATCTTCATTATCACTGTCACCTTTTAGGAAAAATAATAAATAATTGGAAGAATGTAAAAAGCTAGTGAACTGCTCCACAAACCATTCATTATATGCTTATGTAGGATATCTTGACACATGACCTATATTGTGGGCCATGCCTTGTCCCTTAGCAGCTAGATTTGTTGTTGGAAAAAGAAGGAACTCAAAAATTGATGAGAGATTTATCATTTGCTTTGATAAAAATGTGATAACATTTCCATGAAGTTTCAGTATTCTTACTAATAGCATGCCCAGTGTTTAGCTCTTAGCTCTGCTGCTGCACTGCTGATCTTCTTACACTCCCATCATGTGAGTCCATGGGGAGTTTAAACATATCAAGGATAATTTCTTGTGGATTTTACATAGTTTTATTTCTGTTCAATTATCACTTACATATTTTTCTTCTCATTTTATCTACACATGTATAGGCTCCCATTTTCTCTCTCAGGTTTCTATGACTATTTTAATCATGTCATACTAACACTCTTTCCTCGTTTCTGTTGATGATTGCAGGAAACAGGAAAAGGTTCCCCTCCTCCCAAAAAAGTCTTATCAACTTCATGAAAGAGTAAAAGGATTTTCCTCTATAGTCACAAAAATAGAAATGTATAATTTTCCTTCCTTGACATTTACTGATAGGATATATGCAAACATACAATATGGAGAACTCATTCCTCATGTTAAAAATAGTATGTTTCTCAGAGTGGTAATGATGCGGATGTTTATAAGGATAATGATTAATGGAAAGCATACAACATCTAAAGTAGAATGGGGCAAAATTCTCAAATATCTTTTACATGAAGCTACTTCACAGTTGTGATAAAGAAATTCACTTTTAAAAAAATTGCAGAGAAAAAAATGCTAAACTGTGCTACTCTAGTTAGAAATAAATTTTTGAGTGGTGTAATAATGGGTAGTTGCCTTGAATAATATTCACTGAATAATAGTTCATGCTTTCCACAG
>WBND01000849.1:186234-204774 GCA_013398595.1 Tychaedon coryphoeus | reverse complement strand
CTTATATAGGTATTATATATATCCATATTTGTACCACAAATAAATTTTTTTTAGTTGCTTAAATGAATAGGCTATTCACTGATTAATTTCAGAATTAGTTTCAGATATTGTACGAAAAAATAAATTATATACTGGCCTAGAAAAATACATTATATTCATTCCAGGTGAATTTTATAGCACTTTCACTACTGCTTATGCAGTGGTTGTGGAATCCAGAATAATCATACCTCCTTTTTTCTGCACTTGGGCTTTTGCAGGATTCACATTCAGACAAAGGTAGCTCAATAACTCTTCCTTATTATTATTTTTCATTGACAAACATTAAAAAAAAAAGATTATTCAGCAGGTGTAATGCATCAGATGAAATTCAAAGTATTCTATAAGAATATTTCAGTCAACTTAATTGTGTGTTGGATTAAGTTTTATTTACTTGTCATCTTGATGCAGGCATCTCATCTGCCTAACATCAAATGAACACTTATGATTAATATCATCCCGTTCTAACTAATCGGTGGTTGGTGTGGCACAGGACACAGCAAGAGAGTGGAAGTGGTATTTATTTCACATAAAACTGGTGAACTCGAACTTCCCCCTGCCTTATTTAAGCAAATAATCGGCACTACTTCTACTTGTTAAATTTGCAAAGCACGATGCTACTGTAAAACAAACAAGACAGCAAATAAAGAAATAAATAAATGGAGAAAATTAAATATAGGCGTTTTTTAATTGAGATATAAAATTATCTTACTAAGGGTTTTTTTGACAAAACTAATGGAATAAAAATTGGCAAATAGCACTGTGCCTTGCTGCTCTGCATCAGCCATCGTAACTATTGTCCCTTCCATCACCCATTTCTATATTTGCCAGTGCAGATTTATTTTTTTACTTTTTTCTTAACAGAGGAAGATTCTTACAACTGGTGCAAGCTGACCAAAGATGGCAGAGAGCATAGGGTATACATTTTCACACAAATTCATGAGCTTTTAAACTGCAAAATTTCTCTTCATAAGTCCATTTACAATAAACTTAGAATAAGGTGAAGGAAATAAAATCTAACGCAAACAAGCCTTTAGTACTGTTTGGTACTGCAAACCTCATGAGGAATCTTATTATAGTCTAAAGGTCATGCAAATTAAGCTAGTCTCAACATAATTTTTGTCTTTGTTTCCCAAATATACATTGATGCATGACTGTCTCATGCATTTGTTTGGCACATCCCTGACAAAAAGCAAAAATAAACCAACAAACAAAGACAAACAAAACACACACACACGCGCGCGCACACACACACACACACACACACAGAGTCGTAGCTTCTCCCTACAGACAAGTGTTCTGAAGAGAAAGATCTCTATGTCAGTGCAAATTTGCAATCAATGATTTCACATCTCGGTGTGGTCTTATGCATGCCTGAAGCAAAATAAAATCAAATTATGTCACTACTGCTTTTTAGATATTTCCCCTCAAAAAGCTGCAGGCATGCAGTTTCTATAACATGATCAGTGCTTAACACCCATGTGTGAAAATTCTTTGTTCACCTACCATCACTGCAATTGCACAGCCAACAACCAGATCCTTACTAAGCATCTTGAACACTCAGTACAGTTGATAACTGAAAGCCTGCTACTTAAACCAAAGTTTGCTCTCCTTTTCCTCTCTGCGAGCTCCCTAGCAATGTTAAGAGTCTGAACTGTTGATCAGCACACAAAGAGAAGAAAATGCAAATAAAACCAAATCAGATCTATATTTTTAAGAATCTCAAAATGTTGTATTAATTTGTTGTTGATAAATATGCAGATTCAGACTTGCTCTTTATCTTAGGCAGAAGAAATAGGAAGATATTACTTTTCCAGGCCTAGTCAATGAAACATAGGAACAGCTTACTTGAGTTTTTTCTTGGCATATAGTTCATCAGTGACTTTTTAAATTAGGTCCAGCTGCACATTTCTTACCAAGAAAAGGAGGGAAGAAAGCATCTTACATAACTGGTTGTAGGAAGATGTTTTGGATGCTTAGATACAGGTGATATTCAACATACAGTAAGCTTTGAAATAATAAATATTAAGTCCTCTTACTCTGTGCTTTTCTTGTGCAATGACTTTTAGAGCAGATCTTGCACTTTAAATAATAAGGTTTGTGTGCATAAATCCTTATTTTTTTTGAAATGTGCCTCTAAGGAACCACTGGCCTTTTCGACGTTGCTTTGCAAGTGTAAAAGACTAAAGTCAGCCTCAGGGCCTCTCTGAATAAACAGGTTTTATTCAGCCTCTGGGATAGTGGAAAGAAATAGATGTTTTACTGAAATGCGATGAGCGTTGGCCCACTTTGCTGCACTTCAGTTTGTAGACACTAATTTAGCTCAACTAATTGATGTTGTGTGTCTTTATCTTCCCTATTTAGCTCACTTAGTGTGTTTTTCCACTACGTGTCTTATGATGGGCACATGGGAGCTGTTTCCTCCCAGAGGATAAACATGGCCAGATTGATCACAGCACAGACAGCGCCAGGCCTCTCTTCTCACCCAGCAGCTGAGATGTCTGCACAGCCCTGTGACTCACCTGTATGAGCTGTGTCTTTTTACCTTCTCTGCTCAAACCTTTCCACACCTATAGGCACTGAATTACAATTGCACCCTTATCCAGCCAGGTACCTCAGCCTCAAGCAAAATCACATACTAATAAGAGGAAAATTAATGTGGTTTTCTATTGGACTTATTTATTTTTGTTTTTATCTTTAGCCTCATTGCTATGACCACTGGTAGTACACAACACAAATTGCATACAGTGAAGTTATTTTCACTTTTTAAAGTTTTTACCTTTACTTATATTAACATTGGAGTTTTCATGTCTGTTATAAAGCTAACGAAACTCTGTTCTGAATTTTACTGTCTTTGGTCTGGCGAGTGAACTGTGATGTGTCAATTTTTGCCTTGCAACATAAGTAGTACTGTGGAGAGCTGAACATTTTACACACTTAGTTTACAAACTTTCATTATTATTATAATGTATAATCCAAACTCACAGTGAAACAATGGGGATTTCTTCTGCCTATTCCACAGTCTGAGAAATGAGCCTTTTTTCCTTACCAAAAAGGATGAACATCCAGAGAAGGGTAGATGATATTTCAGGAGATTAAGCAAAGATTCTGAATTAGTGTGTTAAATCTACTGAAATTATGTAGTATTTCATTACGAAGAAAGCTAAATCACAATAAATGGACTTGAATACACCAGATATTCTCTTAGGAAGCTCCTCTTCCTAACTCACCCTGAAAATACAAGCAGTTACTTTCCTTCCTATTACCATAAACAAGAATGTGTAAAAATACACACAGCTGTGTTATATTTTGAGTCAAGTCTTAGCCAATTTAGTTATATAAGTTTCTGGCTTGTGTGAGAGGGCAAAAAGACTAAAGGGCAGAAAAAAGACTGTTTAGTAAATTCAATTTATGTCTCATACTGATGGCCAACATATAAAATTCTCCAATTGCTTGAGTTATTTTTGGATGAGAGAACTTTTGTGAGTTCACAGTTAAGGGGTGGCTGTAAGTATTAGATATTTTTGTGCAACTTTTCAGGTTTCCTCAGACCTTACCTTATAGTGTAATGCTTTTGTAGATATGTTGTATAGATTTTTTGAGTCACACAATTTATTCATTATTTCAGTGAAAATTAGGCAGAAATGAAAATTTGAGACTCAGGGCCTTAATATTTTCTCCCCTAGTTTTTTTTTTTTTTAATTTCTTTTGGGGACATACACCTAAAATTATATGCCTTTCTGTCATACAAGGTCACAAGGTGTTCATCAGACTGTGAATTTAATATTCCTCAGCTATTCACAGATAATCAGATAATGGAACAGGCAAAGTGAAGACATGCCCTTGCAAGGAGAGCAGACCAAATGTGTGCAGGGGTCTTCAATGCCATACCCAAGACATGCATGTGTATGTGAGAAAGAGAAGGGAAATAGGCCAAAAGAGCAGGGTTGGGCTTCTCAATCCCTCACAATCTCAATCATTATAACCAGGTAACTCAGTGACTCAATGCTGTATTTGGTAGAACTAGAAGAGGATTTCATGTTTTGTTTTTTTTTTTTTTTCTCCACAGGTTACCTGTTTTAAATGACAATTTCCTTGGAATAAATGCTCGGGACATAATTTGCATGCAGAGCAAATATTATAGCCAAATATCAAGGCTGTTTACTCAGCTTACTTTAATTTTACTCCAGGATTTTAATTTATCTTAATCTTGGTGATTCTTCTACTACACTTATCTGAGAAGGAAAAAAAATAAGGAGTCCGTTGCACTGCTGTGGTGTATGTCTTTAAAAGACATGTTAAATCAAAATTAATTTACCTCTGTATGTTGTTAAGACAGAATTTAGACAGAAGAGAAAGTTACTCTTGACACACTCAGCCTGTCCTAATGGTCTGGCTTCTTTCAGATTTCTGCTGTTTAAAGGCAATATTCTTACATTGACAAGACATGTTCTTACAACTGAATTAATTTACAGACATACACAATTTAACCCATTGCTTTCAGAGTGTTTTAGTATATCTAAAGAAGATGAGATATCACACATTCACTTGAGCTCTTCTATGTGAAGTCCAAAATCAGCACTACTATATTTAAGTGTCATCACTGAATACCTCTTGTAACTTGTTCTTGTAACTTGTTACCTTGCACAAAGAGAGTTCACTGTGAGCAAAAGTGGTGTTGCTGCAGACATCATAATTTTTGTTTCCTTGGATAAAACTGTTTCATGTACGTAACATGTGTTGTGAAAACGAATGTGTTTTCCTCAAATTCAGCTTATAAAATTTTCCTCACCGTAGTAATGTTTTTGTGAGAGTTAGGAGGCCACACCATATTCTTAATCACTATGTCACCTCATGATAAACTAGATAAGCTGTTTAAGAGGGCTTATTGATTGTGGGAGGGTCTTTTTGGATGTATTGGCTGAGATCACAGTAATGTTGCATTAGATTTTGTAAATTGCTCCATTAAAAGTATTTTAGACCCAGCCCCAATAGACTGTCATGAATAATGTGGATCATAGTGCTTGTAATTCTGCAGACAGATATGGCAGTGATGAGATGAATGACATTTTTGCTTAGATGACATGAGGTTCTACAGCAATATTTACCCCAAGATGTCTGAAAAGCAGGAGTTTCAGAAGTTGCAGTGTCTCCATATGAGAGGGAAGAGGCATTTTTCTAAAACTCTGCTATTCAAAGTTCTGCTTGTTTGTTTGTTTTCCTCATGGTGTGTTTTTGGCCTACTCTTTTGTGGGAGCTGATCCTCATTACCTGGTTAAAAGCAATTTCAGTTATTATTTTTTAATTTTTCACATAATTTACTCAGACATGAGGGAAATAGGCTTTGCTTTTTAATCTATTATTCTGACTGCACAAAATATTTGATCCTGTGTAACATTTGTTAAGGCTGGGAAACATGATAAATGAGGATAAAGACTAAAGCCAGAATGCTGAGTGTCACAGATTTGATTGAAACAGCTTAATCCCCTTGCAGAGCTTTAATGAAGACGTTAAAGAAACCTGGATGCAGAAAGCTGTTTCAATGAAATCTGTAGATGTTTCTGAGCTGAGCAGATTTTTAAGTATAAAGGAGAACAACAAAGAGAAAACAAAACCAAATAAACACCTGCAAAGAAAGAGCAGAAAGGAGAATCAGAGGCAGGAGTTCAGAAAGGTTCTAGTATATAAAATTGAAGACAGCTTTCTGGACCTGTAGAATCAGTCTTCTGATATAGAGTTGTTATATATAGTCTTCTTAATAAATTTTATCCATTATCTTGCTATACTAGCACACAGTCTTAGGCTGTTCCAGCTTTTTTATATGTAATTTTCTTTTAATCTGAATTCCTATAGCATGTAGTCAATAGGAAGAAAATGGATTCTCTGAAGGTAGTGTGAAGACAGAAAATTAGATAAAATTTTTAAGAAACATGAAATAATGAGACCTCAATGTAAGTTAAATGCCAGATTAATAATCACCCATACAGTTCTGTTTTAATAAAGAATTGCTACTCCTTCACCTGTTTTAATGTGAAAATAGGAATGGCTTGGTGCATAGAAATTTATTGCAAAATTGAATGAAGTTATGATCTCTAGGTATAAGAAAAGTTCACTTAAAAAATATTTTAAATACTTATCTCCCAGCATGAAAGCAAGAGAGTGCCAACACACTTAGAACAAGATATCTTTGGAATGACATGTATTATTGTGCAAGAATGAACAGTCAGAATAACAAGAAACTTGTACACAAAAACCAACTCTGATGAAAAAGATTATTGAAATAATATTCCAGAGCTAAAATATACAAAAATTTAAATGGCAAGTTGAATTTTCACTTGGCTTCTAGGGCAGATATACATATATAACATACAGTTTGCAATTGAACTTTTTTTAAAACTGATTATCTGTAAATGTTTTGTTTCATCTCAAGTAAGTATTTTGAACAAATTAAGTCAATCAGAAATATACTTTAAAATTATTGTTGGGCTTGGTTTGGCTAATGAGCTACTAAGCTAAGCTTAGTTATTCACAAAGCTCAAGGAGACATTTGGTCAATGATTCAGCACAAAGAATTGTTTTTAGTTTGGCACAATGCATTTTTCTACAGTGGAATAGCTCTCCATTCCATGTGTGTGATGAGAACTTGTTTTTGGTTCTAGGAACTGAATACACAGTTGCCTTCATGATTTTTGACCCTAACCTCTGCTTTTTTACCCACAAGCAAAACACACCTGTGTAACTCTCTTAAACAGCCCTGCGTATTTAAGCAGCTAAGGCAAAACCAGACATATCCCCCAAAGTGTTAAAATTGGAGGAATTTCTGCAAGAACAAGTAGAGCTTGTTTTTGTTTTTTTCAGGTTGCAAAACCCACCAACATGTCTATTCCTTGATTTGCTGAGTGTTCCTTGAAGAGGTTTTCTTTCACATGTGGGATTTGAAACAAATGAAGCTGCCTGTGGTATCACATACCGATTAATAAGTACATAAAAATTTATGTGGGCATGTAGTTTCCAGGTTTTTATCTGCCCAAGGCTTTTTCAGTCACTTACAGTACTGGACTGTACTTCCCCTCTCAACACAGAAAACAAAGACAGCTTCTGAGAAAGATTACGTCGCAAATCCCAGCAATCTGGAGACCTGTTGATACCGTCCCCTTGAAGTCAGCTCTCCAAAACACGTGGCAGTGTTTTACAGGTCCCTGTGAGACATGAAGAAAGGCTGTGCAATCCAGGCAACACCAGGAGAGTCCGACAGCTGCTGGAAACTGCTTTACATTGCAAGTGTCCTCACTCTCAGCTGATGGAAGTTTTATCACAAGTCCCGGCTGTGCACCACCCTCCCAGGGCAGACTGGGGATGGCACTGGAGATGCCAGTGTGATCCATGTCCTGGCAAAAGCAAACTGGGAATACCAGCTGGGATCACCTCCCTACTGTTCACCCACAGCATCATTCATCCTGTACTTGGCATTCCTGTTCATCTCTATCAGGCATGAGCAACGAATGTCTGTCTTTCAAAGGTAAAGTACTTTGGTATCAAAAGTAACAAAAAATGTTCTGAGCTTTAGAATAAATTAGATGTTATTTTCTAGACACTACCTAGTCAATATGGGTTAGTTCAATGAGGAAACATAAGTTGAAGCTTTTGGAAATCTTAGTAACCCATTGCTCAGCAGCTGCTGCCTTTTTTTTTTTTTTGGAAGTCTGCTTGGTATTATAACAGCAAGTTTTATCATATTTTATTATTTTTCTTTTTTTCTCAAAGCTTTGCAATACTTCTAATGCAAGCTCTTCCATCAGTTCAGCAGTTATCTTCTTTAAAAATGAATCAGTCTTTGATTTATTTAACATTAATCTAAACCTGTTTTGCAGCCAGAAATTGTGTAAACCTTCAATGGATTTATTCATAATATATGCTCAGACACATTTTTCCATCATTTCAGACTAAATATTAAGGTTTTAAATAATATCAAGATATAAAACGGTTGAAAGCCAAACATAAGGAAAGCACTGAAAAGGATTTGCTAGGACAGCAGTATGCTAAATAAATAAAGGACCAAGTAAGGGAGAGATGAATTATATGCCACAGTGTCATCTGGAAAAGGAGAGAAAACTAATTCAGTGCTGGCATAAGTGGAGAACAAGGAGTGATGATATATGCAACAACAAATATGAGAACACAGCTAGTTTTCACCAGAAGAAACCTGGTGGGTTCTCTAGTAGTGTAAGGGGTTCATGGGAGGAGACTGCCTCTGTTACTGTTGTGATCACAGAGTAAACTAAAACAACCCATCCAAAAGTGAATATTTAATTTTCTTTCTTGCTTTCTTGCCAAGTCAGTTTTCTACTCTTCTGAGCTGAATCAAATTATTATGTGATCAAGTAAGTACCACAGAGAGGGTAAGTTGAGGTTGTCAGGTAGGAGAGAAGGAAAGAGGAATGAATCCCAATGGAGATGTTAATTTAGCCAAGTCATCTTATGGAAATGCGCCCTCAGCGATTTGCTTGCAGAACCTCTTCACAGAAGAGCCGAGTTTCTTCCAACATGCCTGGACAGGATTTGCACATACATTTGTGGGCTTGAACAGTAAAAGTTGCAGAATTTTACATCCTGCAGTTCTTTTCTTTTTATAGTGGCAAAACGGTTTTCTGAACACAACCTGTAGCGGAATAGAACGCTAGCTACTGTGCAGTTTTCTATTAACATTTTTACTCTTTAAGTGGAACACAACCACCTGTACTATGTATTTTCTGGCAAAGAGTGCCACGATAAAAATCACCTCTGTCAAATTTAAAGATTCCATAAATATTGGCACTTCTTTTATTCATTACCATAGTACTCATTAGGAGCTGGGCAAACTGATTCAGAATATTTTAACGGCAAGTGGACACCTGAAACCAGAAACCTGAGTGTTAGCTGGATGTATGCTCTGATCTCTAAAAAAGCATCTTCTACTTTCAGTCTTCACAAATTCCAGGGCTCTTCCTGACCCCGCTTTACTTAAGGCATTCTCAGAATAATCTGAGCGACTAAGTCACACAGTTTGTGTTTAACACAAAAAAATCCCTCGAATCCAACCATGTCTTTGACTGGAGCACAGATCTCAGTCAGAGATGTAAGTGGGCTTCTGCTGTAAGCAGAGGCCAAGCTGCTAGAGGGACAAAGAGAAAACCCTCACAAAGCCTGGAAAAGTGGAAAGCATGTGAAACAAGGAGAATCTGAGAGCTGAACAGGAGATTATTTTTGTCTACCATTCCAGGCTTTATTTAAAATATTTTGTAGAATGAGAATAGGCTACTTTTTTCCTGATTTTAGACCATTATTTTTCAATGTTATATTGCTGTTATTTGTGGCTATGTGACAGTAGTTATTCCATTTGAATGAGGCAACCCTTCACATATATCTTAGCTTCCTTCTTGTATATTTGTAAGTATTGAAATAGAATTTAAAGGGACTCTATTCCCAATGTGATTAGTTAAAAGCATGAAGCAACCTCCACTGAAATAATTTCTAGTTTTACAAAGCTCTTTAGAAGGTAGCCATTTTTAAACAATTTTTAAGTGTAAAAGCTTGCAAATTCTGTACCTGAACTTATTTTCCCTAAGCTTTCTAAGCAGACAGTGCTTGTCTCTCTTTGTTAATTTCTGTCACAATTTGTAAATTTGGTAATTTCTTAAGAGATGTACAGTTGCATTAATACATTAAAATATGCCACAAAATGAGAATCTTACTAAGAAATGCATGTCTTCATAGTAAAAAATTATGCAGCTATTGAAAACATTTGGCTTTATATTTTGGAATGTTGTTCCTCTTCCCTAGTTCATTCTTTTCCCTCAAGTGCCTTAACCTGCTTGAAAGGGTGACAGTAAAAAAAAAAATCTGCCACAGTAAACTGAATTTTGCTTCCTAATAACCTAACAAAACAATTATTCTGGATATGTCTCTGCCAAAAATGAAGGATGATCTTTTTGAGTTGTTCATCCACACTCCATAGTCCACACTTCTGTGTGTTACTTATCTGTTTTTCCTTTCTTGAGAGAACAATCCATAAGCCTTTTCCAGGAGTGTCCCCACTGGGATCTCTGGATTGTTTTTACCTGAATTTGAGCTGTAATACATTGCAATCTCCAGGAAAGCTCTCTGATTTTTCTACAAGTTTTCCCTGCAGAAAATGCTGCAGATGACAGTTGAACTGTGGAGGCAGAGTAACAATTTTTTTTGCAAAAGAGAAAGCATTTTACTCAAAAGGTGCATACTTCTCTGAGAAAAGATTTTAAACAAGTGAGTTTTATAGGTAAACCATCTTACCTATGCTTGCTGGTTTATCCCATTTTTTAAAGGCAAACATGCACTGGTATTTATGCCCTTGACTATTTTGCAAGCCAAGTGAAGGACCTCTTTCTGTGTGTTCACTGCTTGATCTTGTAGAACCACCATGATCAAAGCAATGCCATGTCAGATCAGATCTAGAGTCAGGAAATGCACATTAACTGAAGAATAACATCTGAACTAATAATCCCCAAGTCTCAACAGTGCTCCAGAACTGTAACATCTCTGCACCATATCTGGACCTAACCTAGATTACACCTGACAGCTCAGTGCTTCTGCTTTATTTTTCCATGTACTTTTCAGGGTTAGGATTAGGATGGATGAAGTCCACACTCCACACATGTCTACACTGACACAATGCTGTCAGTTTCTCTACATTCCACGTATCTTCCTCTATTTTAGGTTAGAAGACCATTTCTGTTCAATTAGGTTAGAAGATCATTTCTGTTCAATTAAGCATAATATCTTCTTTTTTTTCCCCATGCAGTGCCTGTGTATCTTCTTTAATGACCACCTGAGTAGAAAATAACCCACCAAAATAAATATGTACACAGAAGCAGGCAGCATGTTCATTAAACTAAAACTGATGCTCTCCTGACTGTCATCACTCAAAGTCACCACTTCCATCCTAATGCCTTCCCATTGAATAATGTAATTTACATTTGTGGTAAAGAGTCAACTTTTAGAGACCCAAAGGCATTTATTTTTTCCCATTTTTTCTGCCTTTCTCACAGAAGGAAGGTGATGCAGATGTCAGCCATGACAACCTGTCACAGAGTACCATGTAACAGACTGTGTCACTCATCTGAAAAACAGCATCACCTCCTAAGGCAACAGCATTGCTTGTAAGTATTGGTACATCCAGACTTGCCAGTTGTGGCTGTACATGTTAGGCAATCCTCACAAAGCTGCAGCTCAGCTGCATCTGGTCAGCTAAAACCCTCTCTTTAACACTGTGGAGAAATGCACCTCCAAGCTTATATTTTACCAGTTGTACTGCTGGAGGCAGCACTTTACAATGTATGGTTTTCTTCTGGCACATCTAATTCATGCTGCAAAGTTTTATTTTCCCACAGACTACTGCAAGATACAAAGCATTCATTCCAGATACTGAGGTAGTTTAATAACATTGATCAAAGGGTTTTCAGTTAAACTTTGGCAGCAAATTAACTCAGGCCCAAGTTTTCTTTAAAACACTGTTGGCATCAAATTTTATACTAAGCAGCACGACCTGTGGGAAACATTTCTGGTATCTAACACAGATACCTAGAGCTGCAAAGACTTCAAGGTCACAAAGGCAGCAACATTGTGATTACATGCCTTCAAAAATTTAATGCAACATAAAGATGTGACAGCATTCATCATCTTTCTTTTTCTCTCCCCACTTGGAGCTACCTATAACCTCACACTGCTTGCAGCTGGAAGTCTGGGTGCTGCATGACCCTGTTTTTGGTCAGATTGTTTTTTTATGCCTCACACATTTCTATCAATTATGTGAAAAGCTCTTGCAGAATGCTGTATATCTTATTTTGCTGCACCACTGTATCTTAGTTGTGATCTAGAGAATACAGCCCATTTTCTTAGGGATTATGTATCTATCTGTCAGATAAATGTAGCCTGCAAGTTCAAATTGTGTTCATAATGAATAGTCCTGCTAGAGGAAAATAGATTAAATTGTGCCCTAAGTTACACAAAAACCTATCAGTTTATCTCTGTGGTCCTCAGTGCTACTCCAAATATAATTTAGGATAATTTAGGGCATGCTCCTTTATACAATTCAATATCTTTGTGTGATTCTCAAGGCACTGTTTACAAATGTTCATTATATTAAAATATTCTTCAGATAAAGGAAAATTACCATATAAATAACCTTCAGTCCTCATCTACATTCCTATTTCCTACCCATCTAGGCTTTTTCTTAAGAAATTTTTTTATACAAGAAATCATACAAAACTTATATATATTTATTATTATTTATGTGAACTGATGTTATGAAACTTGGCTAAAATAATAGAAACAGTAATGAAATGGGCTAGTAAGGACATCCTAACTGAAGTGAATTCCTTTCTATCTGAGCACTGCAGTGTTCTGAGATGGAAGTTTAAGAAGTGCACAATAGTATCACATAATTTTAACAATTGTTTTGTTCCCTTAGGAGACAAAAGAATTTTACTTGCATGTCAGTATTTTATCAGCTTTCTCCTAATGTGCAAGCTGTAGTGACATCAGTGACTAAAAAGAGGCTAATGTAATTAACAAAAAATATGGCATAGGTCGATTTGAACTGACAATAACATACTGGCATTTTTCCAGTTTAATTTCCACTGGGATGCTACATCTAATGCACAGTCACACAGCAAACTTCAAAATTTGGGATGCCTGCTTTTTTAATCCTTACCCCCACCTACCTATCAAGGTGGCTGCAGCATGCACTGTGTCTCTGTGGAGCTTCGAAACTTCACTCATTGAGCCCTTTGTCTTAAGTCAGATGTGGCCAAGAGTTCCTAAAGTGACACATGGATGCAGACAACACAATTCCATAGGCCTTGTTTTCTCAGGGAACTAAGCAGGAAACCAAGATAAGAAAATGAAGTTAAAATAAAATAAAATAAAATAACCTGTGGAATTTAAAAATCCATATGCGTCAGGCAATTCAGAATAGATAGACTTGAAGCAAAATGTGCAGAATTTGAACAGTATGTGGGTTTTTCTCCCAAGGTTTCAATAAAACCCTAAAACCTTTATGACCTAAACCTGCACAGATTAGCATGTCATAGTCAGACCTGTACTTTTTAAAATTACTGCTAGCTGCTTTTTAATCTGTGGTGTTTTAGACAGACATACAACAGATGAGTTGGATTTTATCTGAGCTGTCATGCCTGGCTGCTACATGGAAAACAACCCAAAATCTGAAATAAACACATCTGGATTAAAAAGATCAAACACAAAGTAAAATAATGTGAACTAATGCCTGTTCTGCTTGGTTTGCTGAAAAACATAAAAATTCTGGGAATGAAGGACCTTTGGTTATAAAGTCAGGACCAGTACCAGATTGACTGTGACAGCATCTGGATGTCAAATTTTTCTTTCTATGCCCTCTCCTTTACTGTGCCACATCCCATTACCTCCTGTAATCTATCATACCACCTAGTATATAAAGAGAGTTATTCTGAGCTCTCAGTAGGATGACTAACATAATTTAATTGATTTACGGGCAATGTGCTTGATGCTAAATCACAGGAGATACAACTACATTACTTTTACTTCACCCTGCTAAATGTTTCATTCCATAGTCAGATGGTTTAAGATGTATTAAGACATAGAATGGTCTCAAAAGCAATATTCTTCACTGAAATACACTTACTCATAAGTAAAGAAGAAACTCTGCCCTCTTTCTAGCCCTGAACATTATTAGGAAAAAGTTTTACGGAAAGAGTGATAAATTGTCTGGAATTGTCTGCCTGAGGAGGTGCTGGAGTCACCATCCCTGGATGTGTTTTTTTTAAAAGAGACTGCATATGGCACTTGGTGCCATGGTTTAGTTGAGGTGTTAGGGCATCTGCTGAACTCGATGATCTTGAAGGTCTCTTTCTGATTCTTGATTATTTTAAAACCTATATTATCATTATAATTTTCACTCTCTATTTTAACAGAAAGAACTGAAACAGGTAACTTTCAATATTTTGTTTCCATTTTGTATAAACAGTCGAAGTCATACTTCATCCTGGCCTGGAAACACCAGAACATTGGGGAAAACTGAATTTAGGTGCAGTGTTCCATCTCCTCACACAAGAAACAATTGCAGGTACTTAAATTTTGGGATAACACTACTCCAGGGCACAGAGTGACCAATAGAATCCAAAAAAATAAAAAAAACCATTACTGAAAATGGTCTGTGAGTAGTGCTCAGTGTCTGAAAAGCTGCAGTCATATTGAATATCGCCAGATAAGTTCTTGCATGTTGGCTTTAAAAATAAAAGGTATAACCACCTACAGAACTAAAATTGTGGTACAAAGTTCCTTGCTCTCAAGAATAATCTTGGGTAAAATTTTAACTACATGATTAGAAGTCAATGAGAACTCGTTCCAAAACATACTCAGAACCTGACCAAAATTTTGTGTATTGGGGATGAAATGTTTATCCTTTTCAGCAAGTCTCATGGCTATTCCACAATGAATCAGGTGATTTATTTCTTTTAAGCATTTAATCAACAACCTCTTCTGAACTTTCTGCACTCAGTGAGAAAAGGAGAAATTTTAAATATTTTAATCTTGGTGAAATATACCATTTCATTAAGAATACACCAAAATGGATGTGCTTAACCTAAGAACTCTACTTAAGAAAGTAAAAATTCTTCTGCTGTAAAAATGGTAGTGATGAAATGCAAAGCATTTTGTTTCACAGCTCACATCTCAAAAGGGGGACTGCTTGATGCTATTCACATCTTCAAAATGACTAAGGAATTTTTAGCATGAAAAGGAATATTAAGCAAGTTTGCTATGTGGTTAAAACTATCTTAAGGGGTGGTTCAGCAGCTGAAATCCAGGAAGCATACCAGCATCTTTTAATGAGAAAATCATGCACAGACCACCAGAAAACTCTCTATGGATGAAATGTTTGAGATAATGCTTGAGAAACAGTAAACTGTCTGAAACAAGACTGAAACACACAACTTCCATGCTGTCACACCAGAGCAACTGCCTCTGCCTCTTTTCTCCTTATGTAGATAAAACAAAATATCTTGGCTGCACACTGAGATGACAGATTTTATTATGGCTCTATTGTATGCTCACCGCAAACTCTCCGACACATTATGTTTTCAGTTTTGTTCTCTGTAGAGAGAGAACTATATTGAAGTTCTATTAACAATCTATTAGTGAAATTATGGGCTCAAAGCCAATGAAAAGATAACCATTATTATCACACCAAAAGATTTATGTAATAACACAACGCGGTTTTATCATGAAATAAACACTTTTTAATAAAAGGATGATGATGTCCTAAGTTTGTCGAGTAGTGTATTTAAAAAATAACTTTCAACTGCATTTAAAGTAAGTTCAGCATTAATGTCAATGTCAAATTGTTTAAAAACACTCTTTAAAACAATAAAATAAAATGAAAAACACCTTTTAAACAATCCATAAACAGTCCATAAGGCATACACTTGACTGAGACAAAAAAGAGGTGCATGAGCCTTTCAGACTGACTGTAAACAGCTATTTGTGATGTACAGGGAGCCAGTACGTATCCTCATCTGAATAAGTCTTTTCTTACCTACTTTATTAGGTATAGGAGCAAGATGCTTTAGTATGCACTGTCATCAAAATATCACTGACATTCACATCAATGAAGAAATTTTGATTAAAGGTTGTTTTTTTTTTTTCTGTAGCATAAAAGAAAAACACCTGAGATATATCCTTCTGAGAATTGCTGAAGTCCCTTGTAATAATTCAGCAAAATAGAATATGCATGCCTTTAATCACCAAAATGGTGCATTATTTGGGGTTCTAGTGGTCTCCTGCTTTTAAATCTCCTCATCACTGTGGAATCTCATTGATCCAAAAAAGTACAAGTTCTTTTCTCTTGCATTCAATCTATACATTGCTTTGTAGCTGCTCCTTACTAACAGAAAGCATCAGGTTTTTTTTTAAAAAAAGGTAAAATTGGAGTGATTTTGAAAATCTTCCAGAGACAAAACAATTCACAAGGGAGCCAAGACTCATCCAAGGACAGACAGACAGACAAGAAACTATTTCCACATAGGTTCATTAAATTCCCATCCTGACTCAAATGTCCTAGGTGTGCTAAGTGTTGTACCTTTGCACTTAGATTGTACCTACTATCTTGATGAATGTGAGCAAAATATATTCTTGATTAAACTTCAGCAACAAGCCAGGACCCAAATGTTATTACTTTGGAAACATTTTTTACCCAACAGGACCTGGAAAATTAAAAGGCTCTTTTTTTACCAAGAAATGATTAGACAGAATCAAAAGGAATGGATGAAAAAAATTATATTCTTGGTGGGTAATTTGTAAATAGGTAAATTGATAAATATATAAAAGGTCTGAATTCTCACAAGAGAGAAGATTTGTAAAATAATTGATAGCAACTCTTATGTACTTTACATTTGCCAAAACATACACCAGAGAAGTGTTTTCTTGCTTGGTATTTTAGTCCAATTCCAACATGAATAAAATCAATCTTGACAAAATTAGCTTTCAAATATTTTCATCTGCTAAGAATTTCTTTTGATGGTAGACCCACAAGCTCTAGAACTGTAAGGATTTCTTCTTACTTACATAAAGGACCTCAGGATGCTCAGAAGTACAGCCTTCCATCAGTTTGAAACTGCTACCCATAAACCCAAATGTACATCCTTTCTAGGAGATAATACATATAGAGTGTTGCTATACTGCTGAAAGGCTTTAGTGTGCATTTGAAACAGCTGAAGTTAAATGACTTTTACAGATATGATAAAATATTGAGCACTTTTTAACAAATAAAATAAAATAAGATTAAACGGTATAAATACAACAGATAAAGCCAGATGATTTTTCTTTGATCCAGTATTTCCTTATTCTCCCTTTATATCTTGGTACTCAAGATGCATAGTTTATCTTATTGAAGTTTCTGTAATTAAGACGGATGGACTCAGTACTTCCTGAATGCCATCTCCTATGTAGCAGGGCAGTTTAAAATCCTGAAAACCTGTTGACTTTTTTTTTTCTTTTGGCTAGTAGTTCGTTTGGGTTTCGGTTTGGTTTGGGATTTGTTTGTTGGGGGGCTTTGTGTGAGTTTTTTTCTTTGTTTTCTTTGTTTTGTGTTTTTTGGTTTTTTTTGTTTTTTTTTTTAAGGTTGAGAAAGGAATAGTGATCAGTCCTATTATCTTGCAAAAACAGTGATGTTGATTGTTATTCCTCTGATAATCCATTCTCACCTTGCATGCAAAAAGGCACCTTTAGAATTATATTAACAATAGCAAACCACAAGAAAACTCATTGTAGGAAAGCTGGATATGAGAAAGTAAATAGTGACTAATATCCAAAAATAATAGCACAACTAAATTAAAAAATGAAATTTAATACATTTTGCTTTCAATACATATCTAGCCCTACTGGGTTGAAATGAGCAGTCTGGTTCCTATGTGGTACATGCAATGTGAGAACAGATATGTATACTTAGGCCAAATACCAAAATAAATTGAGCAAAAACTATCAACATAAGAAAAGAACTCAAACCTGTAAACAAACACTGGGGTCTCAAAGAGCTTTTCAATTATAAACAAATATTGTGGTGCTTGTGGAACTGAGACACAAAAAGTTCTATTTTTCAAACACCCTTCTTACCTTCCCCATCTGCCTTTTAATTAGCATCCTAATTGAGATTTATTGATTTAATTATTTTTCCCTCCTGTCCATCCATCAGTGCTGGCAAAGACAGTCCTCCTATTCTGTTTCTGGGTGGCTACTGCTCTTACATTTAGTTTCTTTTATATACACTCCTGTGTGCGTTGAGTCAAAGCCTTTATATCCAGACGATTTGAAGCCACGCACTATTTAATTTCTGGCTTCACTTTATCCTGCATTTATACATTATGACATATATTATTTTTCAGACTCAACCAGAGAGTTTCCTCTCTATGTCTACGGAAGACCCTAGTTACTATATATGTCATTTTCAATAATGTCCTTATATTTATCTTTCTGAAATACTGTTAAATAATTTGCCTAGAGCTTTGTTTCTCCCACATGATTTATAGGTTTCTCTGAGGTTTCTGGATTCTAGCAGTACATAAGACATAAGAAAATATGCTCTGGAAAAAGTGGATGTGGACTTTGAGGCACAGGAATTCTTTATATACGGAATACAGAAAGAGAAAGCCTATTTGTGTATTTGAACTTTTATTAGCTGCTGAAAAGTTACTAAAGGTAGAATTAAAAGTATGTCTTTTCTGTATGCATAATTGCAAGTTATCAGAAAGTCACACTTTTTGGACTGATTTTTTTTTCCTGCAAGTGCATCAAACTCTCATCTTTAGCAAGACGTTCAGTCTTCTATCCAGTAATTATGTTAGAATTACCTTTAACTGTCAAGGGCAAATTTTCTTTTTTCTTTTCTTTTCTTTTCTTTTCTTTTCTTTTCTTTTCTTTTCTTTTCTTTTCTTTTCTTTT
>WBND01000849.1:142697-175924 GCA_013398595.1 Tychaedon coryphoeus | reverse complement strand
TGGGCTGTCAATCACCAACCCAGGTCCCCGATTGGTCCCCGCAGCCTCAGGGGAGGCTCTCAGAGAGGGTGAACTGTTTCTTTGTTCTGACAGCACGTGCGTTTAAAGAGGCTTCCTTGGGCTCGAGCTTCCATCCCCCTCCCTGCTTCACGTGCTCCCACCACACATATATTGTTATAATTTGAACCTTTTGCCCCTTACTGATTCCAAGGATCATACTCTTTCACTAAAACTGGCAACATAGTTGCAACCTCACATTGCAAAAGCTATCAAAACAGCTTTAAACCATGAATTTCACACCACAGGTACCATTTCGATGTTTTAACCCTGAGTGTCTTTAAAAATGTTAGGTTTATACCCCCTCCTTTTGTTTTGTACCACCTCAAACTGACAAACCATGACCTCATAAGAGCTCACCTACAAAAAAATCCATGTGTGAGAATCTATAAAAGTCCTCCCATAGCATGAGCAAAATAAAAACGTTATGATAATTTTGCTCCTACAGCTTCTTCTTCTAAGTGCTTCTGTTTTCCTTGATTATCTTTCAGCCTTACAGACAGTCTCCCAGACCTCCCTCTGCTCTGTTGCAGAAACAGAATTTGTTAATTCTTGTTTCTTTCAGCTATTTTAGTTGAGAAATATCTAAAGTATCTTGGAATTGTTGTGATTAATGTTGGTCTGGGCTTAGTTGTTTGGCTTTTTTGTTTTGTTTTGTTTTTTAAATTCATTTTTAGTCTTACATTTATTCCTTACACTTTCTTTAAAAATCTTGAGCTATCTGAATGATGTCTTGCCCTCAGCAGCCTCTGATACCCCGCTGATTCGCCGTGTGCTTTCCCTTTTACCTTTTCTCAAGCCTTTCTAGCTAAGCACAATGCATTTATTCTCTGCCTTCAATAATACCTTAGTCTCTGTGCCATCTACCATGACTTAACTCTTTTAGTGTTCCTTCCAGATTCTTCCAAACAGGAGTCCTTGTTTATAATTGTCTTTTCTGAAGTTCAGCCCAACTGTGGGGAGATTTCATGGCTTCCTGGCAGCTCTGCAGAGATACTGAATCTAGAGAGAGAAGTAATTTGAACAACATCCACCTGGCTTTGGCTTCCTCTCTCATGGCATCTTCAACAGTCCAGACTAGGAAAATCATTGATTTAGTCTCAGAAGTCCCCTAAGATTCCCTCTAAGGTCCAGTCTCAGTGACAGCCTCCTTCCTTGGGGCAGCTCCAGGGCAGAGTGATGCTGTTCTTCCTCCACCCCTCCTTAGACAACAGCCTACCACGACCTGGCAGTCAGGTTTTACTAACAGCATCACTGCCTTGCTGTGTACCCAGCACATCGCTCATCAGAGAAAAAAAATCTCTCCCTTGGATACATCCACACATCACACTTGGGTCACCTCTGTCAGGAGAAGGATACTTTTGTAACACCCTGGTGATCACCAGGTGTTATGTAATCTTTTTCTTCCACTCCACAAAAGAGCTATTTTAACATACCCCAATTATTCTCACGAATGATGGTGACCCTTATCTTTTAAAAAAAATCAAGTACTGAAATTATGTCTTGTAGACAGGTCTAGAAGTGTCAGCATTTTGTTTTGCACACCTCATCCTTTCAAGCTTTTGGCTGCTTCAGGTGGCTTTTTAGATGCCAGCTAGTGAAACAATGCACTATTACTCTAGAACTATTTCTGTAGGCATTTCTTATATGTATGACAGACACATATACCTACAAAATGACCCAGCAGTCGCTGTAAAGCCATCTTAGTTGAAAAAGTTCTGATGGTCTTGTCAGTATGCTTGGATGAACACAACGGAAATAAAACAGTTTTTATGCTGTTCAATGAGACAATCTAATTGTCTCCTCTGGTTTTAAACTACGAAAAAGCATTTCAGTGCTAATTATTTGCCAACAATTTCTGAAATTATGTGTTGAAATGCCGTCTCATGGGAGTATCTGCACAATATAGAGACATCATCTCAATTTATATCCAATATTGAATACTTACCTAAAGATTTAATTTAAATCTATGAAAATCAAGCAATTTGGATTTCTACCAATAGTACTGGTAAAATAAGACATGATACATGACATTGTATGAGTTAGCACACACACTGAAATTAACTTTCCAGCAAGAAGTCCCAGTTAAGCAGAGGTGCAAATATAACAGCACGTGATTAATGAGACCTGTGGTTTGCAGTGTTACCTTCCAACTACATTTATCACTTAAATTAGGTCTATATGTTGGTATATGTTCATCATTTTTGCATTGCACACACTACATAAAACCACGCCTGGGACCAAGTCATTATTTTTCATATCTCATGTATTTTTCTGAAGAAAACTGTGCATTGTTTCAGGTGGGTTTTGTGCAACAAAATTTTTACACAAGCTGATCTAGAATTCAGCATAGCAGAGAAGTATTTGCAAGTAGTAACAAATTATACCAGTGGATTTTTATTGGGCTATTTTCAAATATAGATGAATGTATTTTGTTCACAAAAATAACAGCTTTTTCAATTGTTATTATTAGGCAATGATGGAAGTGTTCAAATTGTCATTCTGAAATTTTTTTGTCATTAATGTCGTCCCCTTCCTAAACAACTGAGTACTTGTCTCAAGGAACAAGGTCTCCAACTTTAAAATATAAATTATCCAGAAAGGGAGGAAAACCAAGCCCATGCCAGTTATGTGTCCAAATAATGTATTCTAATGACATAAGAATGACATCACAGTAAGAACACTATAAGCCAAAAGCTAAATTGTGTGTGAACAAAACACAGCCATCACTCTTGAACAAATACAAAAGTTTCGTTTATCCATTGCACCAAAAGAAATTGACCACTAACTTTCATAGAAAGAGTCAAATCATAAGATCATCTCAATTTTTGCCAAATGAGGGAGCCCAACATAAACTTACTTAATTTTCCAATTTCCTGACATACTTCAAAAAGCTGTTTATGGCTTCAGAGTCACAAGCAAAGACAGAGCTCAGGTCTTTCACCAAAAAATACAGTAACATGAGCATCTTTTGCAGCAACAGGACTTGTGGCACTTACTTCAGCAGAGCTGGCATTTTACTCATGAGCAGGTAGGGGTGCCATGCGTGCACACACACACACGAACACACACGCATAACACTTGTTAGCACATTAGAGCAGAGCAACACATTTTTAAGATATCTGCCCTTCACAAAGTTAACCCACAGACTTTTTAAAATTAATTTTTGTTGTTGAAAGGTATTTTTTTCTGTTAGTGAGCACTTAAATGCTTCCATAAAGAAATGAACTGAAAGAAAAGCCTATTCAGCTTTATAAATCGGAGACATATAACTGGATTTAAGAGGAATTATTTAAGTGAACTGGGAACGAAATGCATTACTTTTCTCTTCAAATTACACATAGGCTAATGGACTAAGAAAAAAAGGAAAAAATATTTTTATTTGAAACAGCTCTAGCATTGAAATGTTCAGTAACTCTACAACAAAACACTGCATTAGATGGATAAAAATGACTGTTCTCAACTCCAAACTGCAGATTGTTCTAAGAAACAATCTTTTATTCTGGAGCTTTTCAGATTATGAGCAAATAGTACCAAATTCATGGTCTTGTCAGTATGCCGAAACAAACAAAACACCACACATAAACCTTAGCACACACACCCCCCAGAAAATCCCAACCCCCCAAAATGACTAAACCAGTTTTTGAGTAAAATGAGACAGCTGGCAAAAGGTCTCTGTATAATTTGGGAAACCATCATTATTTGACTACATTCATTTCATTCTTAAACATCCAAATTTTCACTTACTAAAACTCACTAATATTAAAAACCCTATCCCATTATATATTTAATTTCTTCCTGTGGATATTAAAATAAACTATGTTCTGAAATTAAGAGTTAAAATACCTCCTTTTGTTTTCCATACATATTTGCCTATATAAATATACTTCATCATTTTACAAATTACAGTATTTATATTAAAGCTTTCATTCAGCAAATCATTACAGCTTAACAAGAACAACAATCCCTGTGTTTTGGTTCTGTCTTTAAATCACTTTTGGAGATAATGAAAACCAGCCAAAATGAGTGACTGCAAATAATACAAACAACACATTTATTTAGAAAAATAAACTGAAAATGTTGCTTGTCTGTTAGATTTCTCCATGAAATATAGACAAATGGCTAGAAAAATTTTATGTCAAGTACATATTACAAATGACTTCTTTAGCAGTAACTGGGACTAAATGTCAGTGTTCAATAGGAATATTTTTTGATGTATAATTCAATAGACTGTATTTCTCAGCTGCTAATATGATTAAAAAAAAGGATGCTATTAAAAAAGATTATATCCCCTTTTTAAATACACCTTATCATGTTGCTGCTTTTT
Source organism: Tychaedon coryphoeus (assembly GCA_013398595.1). Classification (NCBI taxonomy): domain Eukaryota; kingdom Metazoa; phylum Chordata; class Aves; order Passeriformes; family Muscicapidae; genus Tychaedon; species Tychaedon coryphoeus. The sequence continues at coordinate 171,540 of WBND01000849.1, read as the reverse complement.
CATATATATACATATGTATATATGTATGTATATGCATGTACTTATTTCATCCTAAGAAAGGAACATAGTCCTTTCTGTGAAGAGATCCCCATAGTGAAAGAGAGCAGAAATGTCTTCTTCAGTTCTAACTTCTTAATTCCTTTTGGAGCCCTGGCAAAGTATAGCTTGTTGTGGTCTAAAATCTCCTGGGGCCATCTGTGCAAATGGTGGAACACATCATTACCCTGAATGGAAGTGACAGTGCAAATAATAGAAGTGCATCGAGATGCAATCTCTAAGAGCAGAACTTCCTCAAAGTTGGGTGGAGGACAGGAGACAGCATCCTTTTAAGTGACTGAACTTCACTTACGCCCTGTTCCTGTATGGCTTTCAGTATATACAAGGGATGACAAAGGTCTTCTTCCCCACAGACAGTAACATTCCTCTGTTACAATAAATGCATCCATTTTTTGAAATTATGCAAGTGCTTTGTTTTTCCTTTTGGCTACATATTGAAATATTCGTTGATGCTGGCTGTACCCATAAAAAACTCGTCGTTTGGTACTCTTGTTGCTCAGCACAGAACTCAGGTGTCAGGCTTGGAGACAGCAGTTTCTGCAACGCTGCAAGACATTGAGTTCTCTTATCCTTCTTTCCCACTAAATGGAATTTAAGGCTGTGGCTTTTGCCAGGACTCAGCTTGTAGCTGTCAGATCTGAGAAAGATGATTCAATGCAGATTACACTAGTGATCAGTTGTGCTATGACTTCAAGGGTTTTTCCATTCTCCACTTAGGGTCAGGTTTCCTGGTTAGGTCTCAGATCTGGCCTGCAAGAAGTCACAATGATGAATCTGATACGCAAATTAATTGACGTGCCTCCAAATACAGATATTCCTTCAAGCCTGAAGGTGCTGTTAAAAAGAAAAGAAGGGCAAAGTTATAAAAAATGTTACTCTAAATAGACAAGTTACTAAACAAAACATAATTTTGAATTATCATTCAATTTTTCATGCAAGCAGGAGTTAAAAAAATAATGGTATTTTGAAACTTGATCTTTTAGAGTTGCACTTTATTATGTACACAAGCCTTGGTTTTCTACTGGGGTAAAAGGGTTTAACTTCAGTGGTGTCTCCGAAATCACATTATTTACATCCCCTGTGAAATCTGGACTCTAATACTTGTTCATAAATTAAATAGAAAGTGAACTCAGCAGAAGTTTCTCATCTGACAAATAAGTTTTACAGTCACTAAAATATTATTTAAAATTCTGATGTGAGTCTTTCACTTTCATTTTTGTGAAACTATTTTAATTTGTATAAAGCACTAATAATGCTGCAACCTAATGCTGAGGTTCACTGACTCACTGCGTTTTCCTAGCATTATTTATTAGGCAACAAAAAGCAGCAGTATTGAAAGAAGAGATCTTAGAATACTTACCTATTGGTAGCTATGACATTAATTTGTATTAAAGGATTAAAGTCACACGTCCTGAGGAAAAGAATAACAACTTCCTCGTGCAGTTTTGGTGATTTACACCTGGAGGTACAAACTTCAGTGAGGAGGAAGGTTTCTTCTTTGCCATCAGTTTTGTGAATCTAGCCCCTCATACACATTTCCTTTCATTTCTTACTCGAATGATTTAAGTTGATAAAGATTGTCAAGGGTTAGGACGAAATTTCACTGTCAGACAAAAAAAAAAAGGGGAATCTGAATTTGGTGTAATGTAAATCCTTTTAGGTTCTTTCCCCCAGCATTAAATGGAAAGATAAAATATTTAGGGAAGCTTATTTAACACTGAGAATTGTTAGAATGCAACAGTGCAGCAGAACCCAGCAGTCTAGCACACTTGGTATAATAAATTTTTGATACCACTGGCTTAGCAGGAAGTTGTTTTCCTAGTCAACTATTCAGGGTTTTGACTCACATTGTTAATGAAAAAGAAGAGTGTTCTAAACATCTGTTAGCAGCTTACTTTTTAACTGAAGACAGTCTTCATATCACTAAAAATAGACAACATTTTCTCAGCTGTCATAGTTTCAGGCTTCAATTACATTTGGGCTAATGATCCCTGTATGTTATTACCTCATAAAAATCACCAAAAAAGAAATAGTATTACCATTGAATGCAGCTTAATTCTCGGGAACAAGATGAATATGGCACAACTAACATACATTTAAAATAATGATAATAATATTCACAAAAAAAATAATGCGACTAGTATTTGTTGTCAGAAAAGAGTTGTTCCTCAAACACAGACTCTGAACACAATAAAATACAATGCTGAGCACTGTAGACATAAAGAGCAATAAGATTTTTTCTTTTCCTCTGGGTTGCAATTCATAAACATAGATATTATCATGCTGTTGTAGTTTAATCCCAGTCAGCAACTAAGTAACATGCAGTTACTCAATCACTCCCCCACCACACAGTGGGCTGGGAAGGAGAACTGGGGAAAAATGGATAAAATAGAATAAAATTAAAATATTGTAATAATAATAAAAACAACTGTAACAAAAGTGAGACTACAAAGAAAGAAAGAAAGAAAAAAAAAGAGAAATGAAAGAGAAAGAAAGACAAGTGATACACAATTCAATATTGCTCACCACCAGTGGGTGGCTGACATCCAGTCTGTCCTCAAGCTGTATGAGCAGCTCCCACCCAACTCCCCCCAGTTTACTGGACACGAGTTTATGGTATGAAACACCCCTTAACCAGTTTGGGCTACCTCTCCTGGTTTTGCTCCCTCATGGCTTTTTATGCACTTCCTCACCCACAAGGCAGAGGAAGCTGAAAAGCCCTCAATTTAGGGTACCCACCACCTAGCAGCAGCTGAAACACCAGTGTGTTAATCAACATTATTCTCACTCTAAACCCAAACACTACTAATAAGAAAATTAACTCTATCCCAGCCAAACCCAGGATGATTACAAAACCAGGAAGTGGATATATTGTATAAAGTATACATTTATAAAGTATATATATATTATAAAGTATACAATAATTTCTCCATTATCACTCTAATTGAGTTGTCAACCTACACAATTCAATTCATTTCAACTCATATAACCATGTGACATCCACCCTCATTCCATCAACATTTTATCAAGCAAGAAAAGACTGTCTTTTTCTCTTTATAATAATTGTGCTAGAGAGTAAAAACTATGAAAATATTTTGCACCTTTCGACATTAATAAAGAATATGTTCAAATTAAAAATAAGGACTGTTAAACTTGCTCAGTGGAAAATTCATTAGATAGCAATGCCTGCATTAAAAAATCAGCTGCTCCTCTTGCTACCTCCCCAAAAAATCCGTAATTGCAAACCATTATTGTGCAAATGAAGAAGTGAGCAGCAAGAGAAAAAAGGCCAGTCACTGAAAAAAAAGTGCCTACTAATAACAGATTCCTATCATGAACTGCCCAGTTTTGAATCTTATAGTTACTACTGTTCTTGATAGCAAGGTATCAAGGTTTTTCGATAGTAAGGTATTGTACCTTCAGTTTTATATATTTAATTCATCATTACAAAATAATTTATTTGCACCACAACTTGACAATAAACTCATAGTAAAAAACCCCTGACCTTATTAAAGTCATTATAAAGGAGCTTAGAAAATTCACAGGACACAATTTTTTTCACTCATGTCCATTCTCCTTTTCTTCTCTTGGACAGCATCATCATGTAATTCTCCTTCTTCTACAGCATCAGTATTTAGTCCCGAAAGTCAAAGAATCAAAGAAACCAATGTTGCTGTTCTCCCTGTTCAAAATTCGTTCACCATCTTCGCTAATAAAAAATAAATTTTATTTCTCTGCATGTATTACTTAAAAACCATCTACGACCTTCTGCTTTGTTCAATTTGTCACAGTCTTCTTAAAAAACTAAAAGTGAGTCACTCCATCTACAAGGACATCCTCCTTCTCACCATGGCCATGACCACATTGTCTCCGGACAAACTGCTATCCAGAACCCCATGGAAAATGTTAAGGGACAAGGCTGCTAAGGGAAGGCTCCTTTCAAAATGGCTACCCCATTCTCAGATACAGAGAAAACATCACATTTATTGGTCTTTAAATAAAGATCAATAAATGCAGTGGTGTGACTGGAAGACACCAAGAAAATTATAGAGAAGGCATCATCAACTTTGAAGTGATATGTACAGTGATGATGCCAATGATCACAGAGAAGAATATTTTTAGTGAAAGTTTCTATGTTGTGTCTTTTATCAAGGAAAAAGGAAAAAAAACAACTAGGAAATGTACTTCATATTCAATTGAGAAAGGAGATTTACTGGATTTATACTAAACCATGTAATTTCCACAGCATTTTAAGTCTCATGAAACACCTGAAAGACTAGCCTGAAAACAAGGTACATTATTTGGGCTATTTTTGCACAGACAGTGTAATTTGGACATATGTTATTACCTGTCTTAAGTACAATGTAAGTCAGTCAGAGCACATGCCAAGCTCTTAGTTGTACTCACATATTTAAGAATACAACAAAAGTTCTAACAGAAAAAAAAAAAACAACCAAAAAATCATATAGTAATAAACACAGTATGGGTATTTTCTAGATATTGTTTAAGAACAAATGGCATCTGTTAAGTTGTCTGTTGCATAAATTCCTTACTTATTCTTGAAAGATACGGAAATATTTAGATTCAGACGTGGACTATTTTATTTATATTATCTTGAGTTTTTTACTCTTTTAGGTAAGATTAATTGCTACACTAATACCCTCAATAAAAGAATTACTAAAAGCAAAGGGAATGTTTCTCTAAAGTTTTGGGGTTTTTTGTTAGTTTCTGTTGTCCAAGAAATCCCCATCATGACACCTGTTGAGACATCTTTGTCTGTCGAAACTAAAACATCTAAACACACAGGATGTTAGCAAATCCACCACCACACTTTTTTTTTTTGTAATGATTCCTACTTTTTTCATCGGAAGCTTCAGAAAGCATATTTATTTGTGACTGCCATCCTATTGTTTCAATCCATAAATAATTTATTTACCAATGAGCAAGTAAGAAATCCCAGTTGCTTATTGGAAGATTATCTTTTAAGCTTAGCGAAAGATTGAAAATGGCATAAAAAATGAAAATATTTACATATTACAAACGAAATGTACACATTTTCCTTTTCTTCTTTACACACTACAACTCATTTTTATGCGTTGACATGTATTAGGTTCTACAATGGTATTCTTGTGATCTCACTAGCATCTGCTAGCAACATTTCCTTAACGAGATTACAAAATTCTTTGTCATGGAAGCTTCACTATCTCCAGAGCTTTCCCTATGCACAGCTCTGTAAAGATAATCCTGAGCAGAAACCTGTAATTTATGTCAGAAAGTCCATGATGAAAATATTTACTAAATATCATTATCCAACTGAACTCAAACTGTTTAAGTAGTGTATTTATAGATGGTTACTGTCTTTGTCTGCTTGCACAACAAAATGAAGACCACTAGAACATTGACTCTGAGAGCTACTGTAATTTTTTTATAGCAATAAGCACACAATCAATGTCAGAACCAATGTGCTTATCAATATATGAAATTCATAAAATCTCCTGCTTGTTACCTATGAGCTACTGGCCCAATTAATGTGATGCTTGTCCCAGTCAAGTCCCAAACAGTTTAGATTTGAGAAAAGTAATATGCAGGACCTACAACATGCAATCAAGCCTTTTCTTTGGTTTTTTTGTGGGTTTTGTTTGTTTCGTTTGTTGTTTTGTTGATACTACTGGTTTCCAACATAGCTGATATCTAAGCAACCAAAATTACTAGGTGACAGATGCCAGGTATCTTGACATCACAGGAGTCAGTAACTTACATTAGGGGATGCCAAGATGAATGCAAAAAATGACACAACTCCAACTAAAAAAATGTTAATAGGGAAAAGAATGGCAGTGGAAAAAGACTTAATGATGTATCCTGGGAAAACCTGGCAGTCTTGTTCTCTGGTCAGAAGCATGTCAGCCTTTAAAAGAAGTACACTTTAATTTTAAGTAGAGTCGTATGTATAGGATGCAGAGAAAGCATATCTAAATTAGCATTTTTAGAATTCTTCAGATATACCTCTGACAGTGACAGTACATTTCTGTTCACTATTTTCAAATTTCAGAAACATTTCTATCAGATAATTTTTCTTAACATGACTTTCTTTTCATTTGCCTTTTTAGTCCCTGATGTGTTAGAAAACTCTTTTGGCAGTATCATAATGTGTATTTTAAGATAGAATTGGTTACACCAAGTGTGAAAACAGTCCTGGGAAGCTTACTTATTTTCTCATGACTTTTTGGATATGTTATGATATATCTTTCATGAGAAAGTACTCAAGAATATTTCTGGGAGGGTGGTTTTGATTCATTTTGTCTCTCAGATACATGTTTACCAGCTCCCAGAAAATTATTTTTCTCAAAAAACCATCTTGAACTTAACTAACATGCGTAAAAAACAATAAATTATCAAGGAGATGAAATCAGCTTTTTCTTTGTACTAGAGTATAAAATTTGAACCATGCATTTAATTTCAAAATAAGAAGCTGTACCTTGTCCCAGTATTTATTTGCAGACAGGCTTCTGATGTAGATTTGCTTAAAAAGCAAGTCTAAATACACTTAAATGCTTGCTTATCAATTGTTGTAATCAAATATATATGTCATTATGCAAATATAAACATTTATATGTATATTTATGAATTATGTGTCTTACATATATGTATACATACAATATACATATAGACAAATTAATTCTCTCTTTCTTCTACTCCTTTAGGTTAGATGCAAGATAAATGTTAATATCCAGAAGACTGCAGCTGTTAGACTGTAGTTTGCAAGGTCACATCCACAGCCATGGCTCAAGTGGCCACTACAGTTGTGCCAAGAGCAGCAACTGATGTGAGAATTACACTGGGTGGGTCTCCTTGAAACAGAAGAACTCATACTGCAGCTTAGTTTCATCCCTAGGAGATACATCCTAATGATACTATGGAAATTACTGTGAACTGACAAACACTTTAATGTCTGCGGGTGGTTCTTCAACAGCAGATATCAATTCTTTAGCTGTAAGTTCCCTTAATATGGAAAGTACTTGAGCATTGCTTCATGATGGGTTATGAAATTACTTGTACCATGTGCTCAGTACACAATAATCAAATCATAAAGCCAGTCTTGCATATGAGACACTTCACTCTGTAAAAGAAAATCTGGCTGCATTTCTGGTTTAGTTGCAGATTTTTTTTGAGATCCAAGCAATAATTTTAATCAACATGTTACAAGCCAGCATTTTATTTCACTCTTTCCTCTTCAGACTCTACAGATTTCTGCTTATTTTCAGAAGTAAATACTCTGAAATATTCAACCTACAAGCCAAGACACTAAAAAAATCCCAGAGTTTTGATGCTTGTTGAGGTTTGGCTACACTTGTGAAACAAATAAACCCTACACTGCTAGTGGTGAACAACCACCTGATTCTCAGCATCCTTCCCGGAATATGGAGGGATGCAGATGAATGTCTACCTAAACCCTGAGGCCTACAGCTGCTTTCCCAAATTAAGGCTGTGTATCTGAGATTCTCCAAGGGAATCTCCTATGGTCCAGGGAACCCATCTATTTATTCTTAGTGCATTTTTTTTAGTATAACAGCTAGCTAATACGTGACACTATTTTCATCTTTCTGCCCTTATTTTTGCCCACCTTTTCAAGCTGAGTCAAAACAAATTTCCTTAGTTGGTTTGAATGAACATCTATGTCAACTAGAGGTAGGATGAAGATTAGTAAAAGAAAGAGATGCAACATTTTATTTCTAATGATTAGTGACATATAGCTAGTAAAACACTTGGGAAGTTGGTTACAAAGTCTGTCTATGTAGTTCAATATTGGCAATATCAGAATAAGTAAATATTGAAGCAAAAAATATCAAGGATGAAGCAGGTTTGCATTTGATATTACTGCCAAGTACGTCACATTCAGCACCTAGTGCAAGGAAGCTCCTTATCAATGCTGCACCTATTACCTCTTTAATTAATCTGAGGACCTTGCCATCATTGCCTTCCAGCTCTTGGTAGAAAATAAAAAGATGGAAGGTCTGACGTGTAAGAAAAGATAACCCATACCTCATGCAAGTCAGTATTTTTTCTGTAAAAATGCAGATTTCCTGTGGCATACTTTAAAAAGAGTCAGTTCCTGGAGCTGACTGTATAAAGTACACTAACTCTATAACACAATGATAATAAAAATGTATATGTAACTATATAACAGGATGGTAATAAAAATCCCTGTGAACCTACACTGAATGAATAAAAATAAATTACTTTGGTATTCAGCAAAATCTACATGACAAAGGAAAAAGCCTTTTATCAGTCAGTGAAAGGGACATTAAAATCAATACAACTAAAAGTTCGCACACAATAGTTAAATGGTTTAAAAGACTTGCATCTGCTATTATTTAAAAATTCTTATGTTTCAATTTTTAGAGTTTAGAGATTTTTGTATAATTAGATGTCTTAAATTGACCTGTAAATGGTTTGAAAATCATTCTCCCCCGAGTACATCTTCCAGCTGACAGGCGTAACCTTTTCTCATTCAGCCTGAAGCTAGGAAGGATAGATGATAAGTGAGCTGGCAGCCCTCCACCTCCTTATTTTTAAAAAAAAAACAACCAAAAACCTATATGGATGAAGAGAGACATGTAGGACACAATGTAACTATCAATATTTCTGCCTTTTTTTTTTTTCCTGACTTTTACTGATCTTTCATCTATTTCAAATTACTCAAGCAATCCATCAGCCTTGTAGGATTAGGTTTACTTTGCAAGCCAAAAGGACTTAAAAGACATCAGAAAAAAATCCATAAATTTTTGATGCATTTCTTATGCAGTTTGCCTGTTGAGAGATGAAATAATTTGTGTTCTAGCTAACTACTTGCTGTTCATTACCATGTGTTTTACAGGATTTATCTTTTTCCTTTATCATTTGGCACAAATATTTTGCCACACAAGCAAAAGTATTAATTTCACTTACAGTAGATATATGGAGATTACTGAAACTACATTATCCTGTTCTCCCTAAACATGCCAATGTGACTAAAGACACACAATGATTCATTATTATCACTGTTCATTTTTATTCTGGTTAGTCAAAACACTCAAATACAATTATTTTCTTTAAAAGGGGTTTCTGTGATGTTGCTGGACACTGGGATGTTCTGTCTTTGTTTCTAGAAATTTTTGGCTAGAAATTATTGAGTAACTCACAATTGAATCTTGGGCAGAAATCTATAAATGCAGTAGAGGTCCTGAGGCCCATGGACAGAGTTTACTGCAAGTCCTAACACTTTAACAGCCTATTGGAAGATTTTCCACCCACCCAAACACAGCCCTTTTCCAGCACAAGGCAGAACAGAAAAGGTTCCATCAACTGCTTGAGCCTTTCTGCTTTGCGAAATAAAAATACTAAAGCTTCTACATATCCATTTACCAAGACTTCAGCAATTACCCTCTTGAGCTCCAAAGGAAATTATGGTATCAGGAAGAAACTGAATATAAACCACAGCAGAGACTGCATCTATTTTTAGACTGGAAGGTGAAAAAGACATCAGGATATTATTTGGTATCTTCATAAGTATTGTACTCTCAGCAACAAATATGCATGAAAGAGATCAACCTGGCAAGACATTTACACTGAAGACATTTGAAAGCCTCCTTCCTTATGCAAAACTCCATGTACTTTCATTAATCTTGGAAAGAGCTCTAATTTTTGATTACTCCACTAGCATGTACGTGCTCTCCGGATTATAAAAATAAATGCAGGAATTTATAACTTTTGCAAATATACAAAGATTCAAGGCAAACTTTCTTTTTCAGGGGTCAACTTTTGTTTCAACAGCTCTTTCAAATATCTGTATACGAAACAAGAGCTGGTCCAGTGCATCCTTCCTTAAAATCTACTTATTAACTTCCTTATCCACCTCTCAAACACAACAAAATACACGAAACTGTCATCAGAAAGATAAAAATACAGTATTTATATTCTTCTTAGGAATTCAGAATTATGCCTTTTATTTTATTTTGAGCAATCCTAGAAATGAGCTTCCAGAACTCTGTTACATAGGTGTGATGTAACATTGTTATATGTGTTACACACCATGTGACAGGAGCAAAAGGGGAAGTAAAGACTGCTGAATCCATGATTTGGATAATTCCCTCTGCTTCAGTCATAATGCACCCTGTTTCGTTTTGGTGGTAGGTTTCTGATTTTTTTGTGGTTTTTGTGCACACACATATGAAAAGAATTGTGTTTTGGACAACACAATGGGAAGGGAAAGTATTAAATAGAAATTCTTACCTAATTAAAGCAGTAATGAAAAATAAAACGGCTTGGTCTTTTTTCCTGCAAACTCAAGGAGAGAGGGTGTACCTTTAGTGATGAAACTTTCTTCACAATTAATATTGAAAAATACATTAAACCTCACCATCACTTCCCCTTTTAAAAGTTAATCCAAGCACCTCTTAATGCCTAAAAGAGGATCTAAGTAAGAGCAATACAGTAACTTTTAAGTGATGAAAAAGGAAACAGTTGCTTTTATATGTCCAATCCTTGTATTTTGTAGCCACAAACATGTCCTGGATAATAACCTGAATTATCTGTATCAATAATTGGAATGATATAGGTACTGCTTGCAAAGAAACACTGAATATTTCAAAATACATTTCCTAGATTAAAAAAAAAACAAACAAAAAACATAGATTTGTAAACATCACTGAAAGTAAAGATGCTAAATTTACTTTTGTAGACTGTTTTCTGTTATACCTGTGCCATGGTAATTTTCCAAAAAGAAAACAAAGAAACAAACCCAGGAAGAAATATAGGAAATTCTTAGCATGTGAGCATATAAATCACTGCACTAATCTCAACTCTAAGTCAGCAATCAGCTGAAAGCTCAGTGATGAAAATATTCATGTACCATATCAAAACTGCAAAATATATAAGGGACAAATGACAAGCTGACATTTAGTTTCTGAAAAGCCTTTTTCCACACCACCACCAGACTCCATTTTGAGTGAAGTTTTACCACTCCTCCCACCAACACAGAGTGTGTGCTGAACAGTAAATTGCTAGCTACATCCTTCTGAAATCTTCTATTAAAAGTCTCAGGATAACCAAAATTATTTTACTTTGAGAACCAAATTTTAGACTATTTTGGGGACTGTCTAAACTTACTGCAAGAGAGAATGGCTGGCTCAGCTGTCTTTGTTGCTGCAATGTGTCAGGTAACTCCACTCACCCACAAGAGAATATGGCTTCACTTAAAGGACTGGGGAGAGAAGTTAAAGAGAAGGAAGGACATGAAGACAGAATTTGGCGAGGTTTTCACCTGCTGCTTATGGTTGTTGAGCAAGTTGGCACAAAGTGTGACCTGGCTGATCACGTTTGCAGGGTCTGAAGGAGATCTGATGGGAAACTGGCTAATGGGGAGGGCATGACCCCAAACGAGTGCCCTTGGCAGTGCGTACATAACTGCTCGACACACTCAGGAGGGCGTGTTTGTGGAGGCTGCAAAAGAGAAATTCACTCCATCCTTCGGGCATAGGATAAAGCAGATGAAAAAGCAGATACTCTGTCCTTTCAGCGTGATACTTACACTGCTTTTCCAAAATCCAGCCATCATCTCAGTACTCTCTCCTCTTTTGCAGTACCTTCCTCTACCTCAGAGGAAGTCTCAGAGCAGCCACGAGCAGCTGAAGCCATGCTGCTACACACAGAAACACAGGGCATGCTTCAGACACAGCGAAGCTGCGAGTTTAAAATGCCTCAGGCAGAGGAAGCAAGTCAATTTGATTTCTCTTATCTCTAGCAACAGAGGGCAAAAGAAAGGCAGTCTATAAACACCATCTCCTTCTCCAGCAATCTGTAAACGTAGCACATCTGTCCCATGCTTTATTTATGAGTGAATGAAAAACAATTGGATTTGTGTCAGGTAGAGTATCTAAATGCTGAAAGGAATGACAGATTCGGTTTTTCATTTTGGCCATACAAATACACAGTTCATGTTTACTTTCACTATGAGTCAAAATCCACTGTCTTTCCTTACAGTTATGATTAAAAGGATGGATACAAACAAACCCTTTGGCCTTGCTGGCTTGCATTACTTGAAACAATTCCACCTCAGATGGTGGAAATATTAGGAAACTAAAACTGCCAGTCTTCTTTTTCTTTTTGATGACTTGGACTATGAGACCAGCAGTGTGTTAAATACATTTCTCATGTTTCTAATTTCAAAAGAAATGTCACTAGAGCTACAGATAGCAACCAAAATAGAGAACCTTCTATCTTGCCTGTGGGCTGAAGTTAAATAATACACTAGTTTAAAAAAGGGAATTACATGGTATGCAAGGATTTTCTACAGTAGAGATTAGAGGTGAATAATTTTTTCCATGTATTATTCTCCTTCCTTCACCCCAAAAATAGCTCCATAAATAAGAAAGTTCAAAACCTGCAAACTGCTTTAAGAGTTAGCTGAACACTGTACTAACTGATAAGGATGCATTAGAAATAGTAAAGTGCATACTGTGTTTTAGAGGCTTTAATTGAAATACAAGTGTTCAGCTGTTCAGACAGTAATTATTTTATAAATCTATCTGTAGAAGCAAATACTAATTTCATTTTTATTGCAGCTATCCAATAGTGGCACTACAAAAACTAAGTTGGATGATGGTATCTCAGATAATTTTTTTCTCTTTTAAAAATAAGCAATCAGGAAAAATTAACATAAAGGCTTTTGCAGAAGGATCAATATGCTCTTGATCTGGCTTAAGACAGTACCAGAAAGTCCTCTCTCAGAAAATCACAGGATTAAATAGATAAACCCCCTTTATTTAATAGGATTTTGAAATAAAGGCCCATTAACTGAGATGGAATTAGAAGAAAAATCCAAGGAGGTTATTTATGTTTTCTGTATTTAGTAAAATGTAATTCCTATTACTGATTCCTTCAGTAGCCTGCATACCAATGATGATTAATAAAATTTTAATTTTTCATATAATTTTCCAGTAATTACAAAAACTGAGGTTAAAAGTACCCTAAAGTGACCTATTCTTAGTGGATTTAAAATCTGGCTGATATTCAGAAATTGCACTTATTCATAAATATACTAGGTACCTTTCAGTATTTACAAAAATGCATGGATACTTAAAAAACTAATTTTAAAAAACAGCTGAAGTAATCATTGCTTGATTTAATGCTTTTACAACAGATTTTATTTCATTCCTTCTGTCGTACCTTACTAGTGATAAATTGATGGGTTTTGATGGAAGATATGGAAGAAAAATTTGCATTAACTGTTCCATGCTGAATCATTTATGCCCCACCTAATCTACTGCAGATTGATTTCCACTTTTCAACAAGCCTTTAATACAGTAGCTACATGAAAGGACACTGCACCTATTTTTGGGTCGTTCCACTCTTAATTGTGGTGATTCCCCAGAAGAGGTGGACACCTCCCCACCTACACAAGCCCTGCACCTGGGCTGGCAGTACAGCCTGGATGCAGGTGAGAGATCTGCCAGGAAGAAACAATCGACAAGAGCTGCAGACACAACCCCCTGGCACAGACAGGGATGACTTCTGCTGGCTCTTTGCAGGCTCCCCAGAGTGTGTCTATACCACCACCACCACATCCTGCCCCAACACCTTCCTGTACCCCACCTGCCTGGCAAGTCTCCACTCCTCTGAGGGCAGGCAGGCTCACAGCCAAGGTGCAGCCATTCAGTGCACTACATGTTTTTATTGGAAAAGTCACATTCCGAAAAATCCACAGAACTGAAAATTAGCATCGTCCTTTTATTTCTTCTGGTATTTTCTGGAATACTTCTATCAAGACGTTATTTAACGAAGGTGGAATTGGCTTCTGGAAAAAAATGCAGATGTCCTCTCCATGGAAATGTATATTCATAGTCTTGAAACCTTCTCAACATGTTCCTTACTTCTACTGTTACATGACTACTTTGAAAGACTAGAAAACACTCCAATATCTCTGATCTTTTCCTAAAGAGCGACACTGTTACAAAAGATTCATGTATACTTGTCCTATCCATCTAATCTCTCTGGACTTTAATACTTCCATAGGCATTTATGATCCTAACATTCTAATTCTTAGTCTAAACTTACGTATTTTTCTCTTCAGTGTCGTATAATATATACGAACTTGTCACACGTAAAGGAGGTGATAATTTCAGAATGGATTGTACCAGTTATGCAAACTTACATAAATTCAAGTAATGCTAAAAGTAGACTAAATTTCCCTCAGCAAATGGAAACTTTTCATTGTATTCTGTGAGACATCCAAGTTGCTAGCAGTTCTCTCCTCAATCTCTTATCCATACTAATTATGCTTTCTGCATGGCAGCCCAGCCCTTTGCTCTTGCACTGTTCAATGCCTGTTGACTGTTCTGACCAAGCTTCAACGAGGAGAGCTCGCTCCCTACCCAGCACATGCATGTACCTTCTTCCCACAAGCGCACGTCACTAATGACGCACAAAATTGAAACATTCACTGGTTAAACAGCGAAAAAATTGACAGCCAAAAATTCACCTCTTTTTTTCTGTCATAGTTTCCTCTTTGGAAACTGAAATTTATGAATTCTCACGGATCTTTGAAAAAGTCATGGAGAGTCTCATCTAGCTTTTTCCTACAGCTCCTGAAAAATTCCTCAGCCAATGTTGACTGAGTGTCGGCTCAGCAGCTGATTTTCACTGAGAAACATGTTTTATTAAACCATGTAACATCGACTGGAGTTGCTGAAAATACTATGGTTTTCTACAGCACAAACATTACAATACAACGAATTTCCAGTGTTTCTCATCGCTGAGTTCAACCTCAAAGCAAAAACAGATTTGTGGAAGAAAATTAGTTAAATACTTTTTTTTCCTCTTTGATATATGCCCTGCTTCAATCTAAATAATGAAAAAAAGAGGTATTGCTAGGTCCAAGTAACATTCCTACAGAATATGGAATTTATATATATATCTCACACTAAAAACAAATGCACTTATAAAAACACTTTGAAATTGTATTTCCAAGTCTTGGTGTTTTTTTCCTGTTTCTTTTCTAAAATGCAAGGTTAATTAACAGTAACAATGCAATTTGGCCCTGGTGTCAGATGTCACAGCATTAATTATTACAGAAAATACATAAAACAGTGATACCCAAATCCTAATGCACAGGAGATTTATTCATTAATTTTAAGAAGGTTTTAGCAAGGAAGTCTAGGTTGAACATAAAAACTAAGATGAGATTTTAATATCTCTGCATCATTACCTACTTTAGGGTGTATTTCAAACTCATAAAGCTATCCCATTTTGTACCCATGGCAGAAATCACATAGCAGGCCAGAACTTTCTAAATTATGTATTTAATAATTTATTTATAGCACATCTAAATGCAAATAGCTGCAAAGGATTGAAGAAGGTGCTCTCATAACCCAGGGTTAAGTTAGGAAATGCTTACACTACTTAAAATTTTAATTTTTTAAACTTGTTTTCTATGGCTTCATATAACCTACAGAGATTAATTTTAACATTTCATAGTACTATTAGGAGGTATATTTTCTTTATCCTCTACTTAATTTCAATAAAACCTGTTGAATGCACAGCTAACTGTTATACTGATGCATTATAAAGATAATAAGAAGATAATGTAAGACCCTTCAAAGTAGTTTGTAAAATTCTTATATTTTCTTAAGCTGTCCACCTGACTGAGTGCCAGAACAAAACCACTAGTCACCTTGACACTTTCTGGTAACTTTATTTCTGTCTAGACACTAAGCTTTTTACTGATGAAATTTCTGTAAAATTCATAAGGATATGAATTTGTAGATCACACAAGATTCGTAATGTCAGAAAACATAAATGATCATACTAACGTATCTGTAGTCATCTTTAAATGTTATCATTTGTGACCATTGGTATAGAAACTGCAAAAATAAAAGTGATTTTTGACCTTTACCATTCACAGTTTAATAACAGATATTTTCTTAAAATAGTTTTATTTATTTAAGCATTATTATCCAACTCTGATCATAATGACAGGGCTGAAATTGGTTTGTACTTATCCTAAGTGCCTGCATTTTATACAGCTGGTGACATAATAGACCATGACTCTGAAAGACATTCTGGGCTACAAACCACACATTTCTGTCTTCATTAGAGACACAGAGAGGACAAATAACATGTCATTTTTAACTAGCTCTCAGCTTAAAATGAATACATCACATCAAACTATTTTCTCAGCAATTGGAATTCTAGAAGTTTCTCCTCCAACAGACTTCTCCATAAGAACTTGGAAATGTGGACTGCTGAAAGCTCATTTCTGCTACAGAATTAATTTCCTCCTACTACCAGACTTGCTCTTAAATTCATCATCATTAACACCCCAAACCACTTATTCCTATCTGATCCATCTGGTTCGTAAGAGAAGGAAAACCTGTGTATTATTCCCATCGCTACTGGTGATCCTGAAATGAGAAAAATATATAGTTTACGTGCAAACAGCCATCCACTGTTTTTCCAACAAACCCTCATATCTCAGAATAGCAAAAAATACATCCTATGTCTTATTCTGAAGGAAACTGTAAGATAAGCTTCTTGTTCAGGATGCCAGTACAGTCTGAGATGTTTCTGAGCCCCAAAGAGTGAAATGCCACAATCATGAAGATGTTGCACCACTATTTTCACAGTGATTTCTAACGCAAACGATTCAATGGCAAAATTCTCTGTTGAACTTGACAATACAGCCTGTGGAGAGAAATCTCAGACGCCCTTTAGATTTTAAGAGTATTCACCATAGAGATGATGCAGAACCAGCCCCAATGGTACCAATTTATCCCACCTGCCGGGAGGACCTTGTGGGAGCAGACTGGATTTGTGAAGATTATACACCCTCATTTTGCTGTGACATCACGGAAAGAAGTGATGTTCCTCTGAGCACCATCTTCCCCAAATCTCAGTGTTCCAGTGAGCCAGGACAGCAAAGAAGCAAAGACACTCAGTGAGATGATCAGAACAAATTACTATAGTTAAATCTTATGCATGATATTAGAACTGTAGTCTGTAATACTACTATCAGGGAAAAAACAGAATGCCCTCCACAGCAAAGTGAAAAGCTTTCACATTCAAAAGCACAAAATAAAGCTGCATTTTGTGGAGTGGGGGAAATTGTAACTGCTAGAAAACTAAAATATAACAAAAGCTGGAGAAAAAGCCTGCTTGGATCAAACTATATTCTGATTCGCATTGTAAGTATCTAGGACAGAATTTAATCTGATTGGACATATAAAAAAGTGTAAACCAATCAAAAAAATTCTCAGAGAATCAAAAGATCATATCCAGAACAAGAGTTCTCATGGGTGAATATTTCTAAAGAAAAACTGTTACATATGCCAAATTAAAATTCCTAAGACACAAGATAATACATAGAAAGAAAATACTATATTTATCACGATTTTACTTTGCTTTTACTGGTAGGTATCATCAGCCAACTGAAAGTATGATCTCTATTATGTATATTCCATGCAAATCAATTTCAACTAGAGTATTCCAAATATTCAAGAAAAGCAATCACTTCCAGTAAAACTGAACAGCAAGAACATTGCCCTGTCCAAGTGAAATACAGCAAAATGAAAAAGGAAATAATAGCTCTAGTTTTGTTCTTAGACATATCTGAAGTTTGCCAACAATTATTAGGATTTCAGGTAGTGATGTGGTACAAGCCCACTAACCTTAGAAGACTCATCTGAAGTTCACCTAGCCCTATGTTACATGACACGAGTAAACCTGATAACAGAGATGCCCAGGAAAAAACACAAGTACAAAACTGTAAATTATTACCTTGAAATGTCTATTTTAGGTGACTACTGAATACTTTACTCAACAAAAGCTGCAGTTTACAACCTAATGTGTTTTGGGTTTTGTAGATAGGCAAAAGACATTTGCAGGGCTGAGCCACTTGATCTTGCTGACATTCACAGTTTGCTGGGATTCAGAAACAGGCATTCCCGTACATAATTTCTCTGTGAACATAGATTTTAATTGTAAAAACTGACCAGATCGAATTCACTTGAAGAGCTTGCCCTTTTCTTTCTTTAATCTATACAGAGAATGCACATAGAAGAAAAAGGGAAAGACTTGAGGATGAAAGTAAATTTTAAATGTTAAAATATCCTTCTAGTAGTGAGAAAAGCAATGTTTCTTTCCCTCCTGTGATTGTATTTTAACCCTATCATCTATTTAGAAGACAACCATTATTCCAAATTACTGTATGAGATTTTCCCCCATTACTTTTGCTGAAACTATGCAACTTTTTCAGAAAATAATGCATAAGTCATTGACAAAGAGACAGCATGACTGCAGTTAATTACTCACTATAGACACAGGAAGGATCCTGATGAAAAAGGATATAAAAAAAGAAACACATTTTATACCAAAACAGTCTTGTTTTCTCCTCATTTCTATCTAAATACTGTGCTATCCAAAAGGATTTTGACAGCTACCCTAGGGCACTAAGCAGAGAAATTATACGCAAAAATGCTTTCTCAGGATCTGAAATGGGATGCAGTTTTCAGGTGGATTTGCCAGCATACTTCCTAAGCAGAATATGCTTCAGACCAAAAAACTCTTTCAACTTTCAATGTTAGGTTTCAGTACAGCTCCTAGAGTATGTTAACATTTGAAAAAGGCAATTTGGGTCTTCTGGACCAAAATGAAAATGAGAGAATGAGAGGGAGAATCTAGATTAGGGAAGCAATCTAGATTAAGTTAAATGTCAATCAAGTTACTGCAGTAAGAGACTTGGGAAACAATTGAGAGCTCTGATTCCACATAATTTCCACCTATTTGCATTCATCTCTACATGTAAAGTGCCTGAGCTGCTGTCCATAGTAATTTAATCACCATCACTCCCAACCTTTCATCTAGCCTGAACATTTTATGAGCTAGCTATGGGATTATTTTATGCAGTTGTGATTTTCTCTCTCTGCAAGGCAAATGAAAGTGCAAAGTAAATGAATACTTTCATGAAAAACTATTCTATTCCACAAGATATGCCACTGTTTCAGAAATTGCAGTAATTTTCATCTCTCAAAAGAAAAAACTGCATCATGGGTTGCTTTATCACAGGTGATATTCAAGACAACAATGTCTGAAGTTGCTGCTGGAATATAATGGTAATATTTGCAAAGTGATTCTAAGTGTGAAACACTTTAGAGAAATGTTGAGTTGCTACTGAGAAAAATGGACTCAGAGGTGACTAACAGTAACATAACTTTATCTGTTCCAAAAGTTTCCAGCTGAGGCACAGGCAAAACTAAGGTTTGGGTTGGGTTTTTTTCTTCTTCTTCTTCTTCTTCTTCTTCTTCTTCTTCTTCTTCTTCTTCTTAACAACAACTTACTCTAACTTTTTGTAGTAATATGACTAAGTTATCCTTTATGTAACTTCTGTTAGTAAATTCAAAAAAGGAAATACATCTCTTAGGCAAAAAAGTAACCCAGATAAAAGCCCTATTTTTTGACCACGTTACTTTCTACATGACACTTGTCTCTCAAAGACCACCAAAATACTGGAACAACAGAAGACACACTCTTGTGTTCAGGAGTGGAAAGATAGGCATGATCGAGCTCAAAGACACTGCTATGGGAAAACTCTAAGAAGGAACCTGATAGTTTCACTAACTAAAACCAATGAAAATCCTAAAAGGTTTTATTCTCTGTTCCAACTATAAACAACAGTAACGTATGACACTAATGACACAGCAACACAGTGTTTTCATTTCAGTACAAAACGCAACACAATTAAGAATACATGTGGTGGTGGAAAGACTGAATCAACTGTGGAAAGTGCTCAGTGAAGAACCTGAATGGACAGACTCACTCACAGCAGATATCCCTAAAATAGAAGAAAAAATGGTGCTAAACATGACTTCTGACAACACTCAGTGTTAACACAGTAAGACTGAAACACAGTTTGCAAATTTATGAGGAAAATTCTGACTCAGAGAAACATACACTTCAAGTTTTTACCACTTTTCAACTAATTCAAGAAAATTAAGACCAAACCACCCAGAATAATTGCATGCATGAAAGAATTATAATACAGCTTTCTACAGCTTGCTAAGTCTGAAATAGCCCATGGCATACACATGCATTAAAACCTACCTTTCACAATACATTAACCTCTAGGCAAAACCAGTTTTAATACACGGTTTAGAAAATACATAGTAATAATCTCAAACATATCTTCTGGAGAGAATTTCACAATTAAACTAGACATTACTATTAATATCTGCCCATTAGTGAAGCTCCACATGTCGAGGGATGATGAAACAGGCAGCAACTTTCCAAGCCAATTTTTATTAGATCATTTTAGTCACCTCCAATCAGCTCATTGAGATAAAAAGATCAGAGAAAAACTGAAACTGGAAGGAAGAGGTGGAGTCCAATCCATATCAGAGCAGACTTTATAGTTAGACCAGGTTTCTTTAGGCCTTGTCCCAAAGAAATCTGAATCTTTCCAGGGACTTTGCATGTTTCTGTGGCATGCTGAGCCTCTGCCTTCAGTGCTTACTGGCTCTCAGCATAAAAAAAGGTTCATAAATAACTCTGTTCAGAGTTGGAATGTTCAGCTGGAATGAGTTTTATTGATTTACCCTTGGGATTAATCCTCAAAATTTCTGTTGTGCAAATCTGTCCACTTGATCACTACAGATCTGTGTGTACTCCTGAAAAGTGACAGAGTCTGGTTTAATTCCAGAGGATAATCTGTTACAGACTTGACACAGCACATTTTGTCAGGAAAGAGCAGTGGGGCACCTCACGCACCTGCTGCCAAAGGGCAGACCCTGGGAAGAGCTCCCCACCACTGCCCAGTGGCTGCAGCAGCACACAGAAGTCAAGCACCTTTCTGTGATTCTTCAAGATGCTTGCAAACTTACACATTTCAAAGTCAGGAACTATGGTGCAGGCTTGAAAAATTCTCTGTAAAGCGGAATATCTGATTTGCTCTGCCAGCTCTGTCTACAAAAAGAGACAAACAGTTTAAAGAGACAAACAGTTGAAATTTTATTATGCAGATTTCAAATGTGTTGTCTCAAGTATCTTGAAATATCTGTCATTTGAAGGTAGCTAGCTTCAATAAATACTTAATTATTACTTAATTCTTCTAAAATCTTATTGCCCTGTTCCTCAACTACATGATTAGGCTCTACCATATGAATGCCACCATTTTCAAAAGTTAACCAAATATAACAACACTTCTTAAGAAACAATGTTTTCAGAACTGTGCACAGAACTAAGACTTCTGTAACAAAGACAATAAAAACCCCTTATTGTTCTCTTGCTAATTAACTTTTTAAAAGAAATTACCATTTTTATTTTCATTAAAGAAGTAGATTTATTTTTTAATTTTTGTGCATGTACACCTAAATTGTCATTTGTCTTCACCTTAACTCTAGAAACACAATTTTGCATTATCTTGCCCAGCTCAATGTGAAATTCTACTTAACAACAGTATTTCACATAAATTTTAATATTTAACAGGACATATTGCTTTTTCTAGAGATGGTGGGTTTACATTAAACCTTCAAAATTTCAGAAAAAACAGGCATTAAAATGCATTTAAAAGCAATGCCCTTTTAAACTATAATAGGTGACTAACTGAGGGGTGGTACCCAAACTTGAGGAAATCTGCATTAATGAATGTTCCAGAGCTCAGAGAAACTTTTTCATTGCAGTACAACACAGCTAAAGATGACTTACATTGTGGGAAAATTGAATAATGATTTCAAAGTTGTAATGGACCAAAGGTACTATTTGTATAAATGGTTGTACTTACACTGGTGAAATCTGTCAGTTCCTGCAGGTGCTGAATTTGGCTACGGGTCTATAACCAACCAGGCTCCAGAGCAACAGACTATTTAACATAGAAAAGCAACAAGCAGAAACCTACTGTAGATGCTACAGGGTTTTCACAAAGAAACAGAGTCACAACTTCTCTTTCTCAAGTGTAGTGTGCGATTATAGAACAGAGAGGCACATCTGTTTATGGCTTTAAACTTTCAGCAACATTTACAGCAGAGCACAGTGAACATGAAATACTGTTGTGTCACAGATGAGCGCATGGATTTCAAGTTGAAAATACTAGAAAATTGAGTTATATTTTTATGTGATTTGTAGCGGATCAATTGCAATTCCACTTTGTTGGACATTTAACTGAAGCATGAAATTTTTTGTAAAAATGTGTGAAACTACGGATTCATTTATCAGACTCCGAATCAGTCCAACACTTCTACAAATTGCTACATAACAAATTCCAGCAAAACAAAACCCGCCTTTGGCCAATTAAATGAAATGGAACAAAAACAGTAACATCACCACCACCATCAGAACCCAACAAGCAAAACACCAAACCAAATAACAATATTGTGTCTGTAATATTTGCAGCTGATTTATCATTAAGTTTAAACTACATCTAAAATATAGAAGGTGTCACCACCTATGAATATTTGCACTATGAAACCAAAAACCCAAATTACAAAAGGAAACACTAATACTTCATATTCTTTTCTTTCAAGAGGTAATTTTGGGGGAACAAATAAAGTTGTGAATGGTATCCCAAGAATAAATTTCCAGGATAAAATTTTTTATTTCTAGAAAACCAGTATGATAATTTCATTATTATCTTTGAACCAAACAATGGTAACAGAATGTGCCTATACTAATTGAAATTTGATATATGCAGTCCAAATGTATCATAAATAGTTTTATGTAGAAAACACTCTGCATTTTTGAAAGCATTGATTGATTGAATAGATAAAATTAATGGTATGCAACTTTGAGAAATTAAACCATAAAAGAAAAGAATAACAATGGAAAATTAACAAACTCTTTGGGGCCTTCAAAACTTTTACAGGTGAGAAGGACCAGGTGAAGATCACCTCCCCAAGGTGAGTGGGACCTGTTTGCTTCAGTATCACCACAAACAGGATAGCCCAGAGTTGATGCACACTCATCTGGCATTTTCGGCTTTATTTTATCTAAAAGGGGAAAAAACAGCAGAACTTTTATTGCCAGTACATTCATAGCTTTGGAAAATTCAAGTCATACATCCTATTTCACTGACAGTTTCAATGACAAAAAAGGAAATTTTCCTTGTCCAATGAAAGTCAGAAATATCAGTTCAGCTAAATTACACTTTTGGTTATCTGGTATATATGGTTTAGCATATAGACCTGTCCTGAAGTGGCTTTCCAACATTAAGTCTAAGCAGGGCTTTTAAACAGTGTAAGTCTAAACAGCAAAGCAGGCAAGTAGTTCCAGTTAAGTTCATATAATGTGTTTCTTCTATTAAAGAGTTATTTAAACTATCAATGAATTGTCATTGTTTCATTTTACCAGGGATTTTCACTCCTAACTTATCTACAGATCTGTCACTATATATGAACCTCAGAATTCATACCATATTTTTATGTAACCAGTCACCACCACTGCAAAGTATCCTTGAATCAATGCCTCAAGCTGAAGTTTCTGTCTCTACACTAGATATCTTTTTTTGAGTGCTTATCTTTGTGCTAAATTATTACAGTGTGTTTTAAACGGCAAGAGACTTGGATACAGCAAGCATTGTTTAAAGTCTAATCAGAAACGTTATCTGGGAAAAATCATGTGTTCTCACTGTAGGCAGTTGGGTACACGGCCTCGAATATATCTGATGGCCATCTGATGACCTCTGTTATATTAAATACATTATTTATTGCAGCCATTGGTAAGAGCACCCTAGAAGTAATCCTGCAGCAAGTCTCCTAGCTGTGGAGGCTTGCTTCGCCTCACTGCACTGTGTAGGCAACTAGCTTCTCTAAAGTTCTGCGAGAACAGTATGTTTCACTCTGGAGTTATGAAAAGTAGCTATGAAATTACTTCCATAACCTTAATAACCTGGCACATGCTGAATGAGGTATGCAAGTGCTGTGAAGCAGGCCCTTGAAAACCCCAGGAGCTTCAAACAAGGCCAAGTGCAAGGGGGCTCTGCAGCTGTGCGGGGGGAACCCCTGGCATCAACGCAGGCTGGGGAGTGAATGGATGGAGAACACTGAGGGTGCTGGGGGGGAGAGGTTAGGCAGGTGCTGCCCAGAAAGCCAATTTTCCTGGGCTGCATCCAAAGCAGCATGGGCAGCAGGGGAGGGAGGGGATTCTTCCCCTCTGCTCTGCTCTGGTGAGAGCCCACCTGGAATCCTGCACCCAGCTCTGGGGTCCCAGCACAGGAAAGACAAGGACCTACCTGCTGGACTGAGTCCAGAGGTGGGACACAAAAGTTGTCAGAGACTTTTTTCAGTAGTGCCTGCAGTTATAGGACAAGGAGTAATGGTTTTAAACTATAGGAACACAGATTCAGGCTAGATATAAAGACGTTTTTTTCATTATGAGGGTAGTGAAAAAATGGAGCACGTTTCTCTGAGATATTACAAAATTATATATTTCCTATTAAAAATTCCTATAAATATAAAATTATAGATTTCCTATCCCTGGAAACATTCAGTGTCAGTTTGGACAGGGCTCTGAGTAACCAGACGTAGCTGAACCTGCTCATGGCATGGGCTTGAAATATATGATCTTTAAACGTTCCTTCTGGCCCAAACCATTCTGAGGTTTGATAATGTAACTGATATGCTGAAAATATTAAGAGATGGATTCAACATGTTTCAATTATGCCATTTCATATCTTAACATGGTAGTGAGTAAAAAAAGAAATGTTAGGAACATTAGACATCACCTGCACAGATTGCTTTTAGCTGAAGCAGTAAGATTCGTCAATCTCTGCCTCTCTTTTCCTTCTTCTTGTCCCTTTGTGTTTTTCATCAGCTGCCGTGCCCAGTAGCTACTTCATGAATGCATGATTCTAAAAATTCTTTCTGACATCTGTTTCCAATTCATCTTTGTTCATGCCCTTTTCAAGCTCCGTATCCTATCATCAGTACACTGGGCCCAAATGACCCCTGATGCAATAACCTAGGCACTGGCTTTAAGGATGGTTTTGGTCTTGTCTATTCAGAGGGTTAATTTCTGTCTAAGCTAGTTAAAATGGTATTTCAATGCAATTCCCTTTTAACTGTCATGTTCTATAAGATGCATCTGTACTTCTGTAAATTCCATTTACTCCTAGGACCATTTCTATAGCTTTTATAAAATATTATCTACTTCTATTTGAAATCCCAGCAATGCTCTTAGCTTTCCTGTGGTTATGTTAGTCATAAAAGTTCAAAAGAAACTTCCTGTTTAGTCCAAGGACTTCCAGGCATTATGAGATTTAAAAAATAAAATAAAATAAAATAAATACCGCACACACACGAAGATATGGAACTAAAGCAAACGTCCTCTGCCCATTCTTTGCATACATAATAGAAAACCAACAAAAGGTAAAATGTTCTATGACCCCATGTCATGTGCCCTACAGGAAAGAAATTTTGTAAAGAGGTCACTTAGAAATTACCTATAAACCTAATCTAAGTTGGGATGTTAGACAGTTATGATGAAGCCAGAATATTTTCTGAGTTAGCTTGTTGTTTTTGCATTCTTCTTTCTTGACCTCTGCTTAACCCTCTGCTTTCCACTTCAGTGTGGTCCTTCCTTTCACTGCCTCTTAATCCTGCTTATCCATCTCCAAAGTTCACCCCTTTCAACCATGCAATGGCATGGCATGGCTTTGACAATGGCATTTGGCCATGTACTGCTGTTTCTGAGCTGTAAATTAAGATTTGGGCCTTTGAAAGGGGGAACAGGTAATAACTTCCTATTGCTCTGCACAGCTGCAATCAGCAGCCCCTTAACAAATGTAACCCTCAACAATGCCCCAGGTTCCAACATCTTAATGCTTAATAACCTTTGACAGGTGTTAAAGGGACTCAAATCAAAACTGCTCAATAAAATTTTGTCTTAAAAAGGGCAAGAAATAACAGCGTAACCTTGCAGTTATTTGCTATGACACTCTTATGTACAGATGCACACACAGAAAAATGCTTATAAATGTTTTTGAATTTTTTATGTTTAAAACCGTAGCAAGCCCCGCCATTCAAGCTGGAGTTTTGGCTTTTTCAAATAAATTATTAAAGCATCATTCTAAAATTATGTGCCCAGAAAGAAGTTTCATATTGTGGAAGATTGACCAGAGGAACATTTTTCCTAGTTGTTCCACTGTTCTGTTAGCAACACTTAAATACTGGCTTCCATATAAATATGGGCATGCCACAATAACTGAGGGAAACAAAATAGTTTTAAAATTTTAACACTAAGGCAACATACTTGCTACTGGCTGTGCTGAAAAAGCATCTAATGCAAAATGAATGTGGCACCTGTGTAGTTGCACAGGCAGAAATCTCTCTGACAGTAAGCAAAAGATGAAAATGAGTATGTAAAATTTCTGGGTTTTAGCACCTCAAATCACTTTAAGCTCTTGGGTTTGGAAAAGCATTAATAACTAATGAGAAATGACCAAAACACTTCTCCAAAGGAAAGAGGTCAAACAAACTTTTCACTGTTGTGCATCACAAGAAACAGATGGTAAGTCATAAACAAGTTACCACAATAAACTCAACCCATACGAAGAAACTAGGGAGTAAAGTGAACCACTAAATCCCATGTCCCTGTGGCACATGTTCTATTCACCCATTAGATGCATTTCTCTCCCTTTCAGTTCCTCCTTCAGAAATAAATCAGGGAAAATGTCTTCTAATCATCCTTCCCGTGCACTCTTCATCATCTCTTTACACTTCAGTGCTGCCTACCTTTAGGCAGATTCCATTTGCCCAGGAATTAATTCTTCCGTGTTTCTGCTGTAATTTGTCACCAGTCCTCACCAAAACAAAACAAAACAAAAAACAAACAAAAAAACTGTGAGGAAGACTAGGTCTACAGTGGTTAGTTACGTTAACAATATAAAACTGTTTATAAATGATATTTGTACTGTAGTATCTGCTCCATCCAATATCAGTGCAATTTTTAAGGTTCCTCCAAAGATACCTAAAACAGACCTCAAATCTCTTATTTAGAAAAAGAAAAGGCAGCTCTGGTTTTATCACAGATAAGAGATTTTACAGTACGTAATTTCATAAACAAACAATACAAATACTGAAAGTTTTCTGAAAAATTAGTTCCTGTGCTGCGATCCTTCTATTTAGTCCTTACAACATAGAAGAAATTGGAATTGTTCTTTTAATACAGAA
Source organism: Tychaedon coryphoeus (assembly GCA_013398595.1). Lineage (NCBI taxonomy): Eukaryota > Metazoa > Chordata > Aves > Passeriformes > Muscicapidae > Tychaedon > Tychaedon coryphoeus. Next base: position 144,298 of record WBND01000849.1, on the reverse strand, counting down.
CAAAATGTAAAATTGAAATGTGAAGAAAATTCTCCTTTGATTTTGTTCCTGTAATGCATTACAAAAACAGACCCCAGCAGGTGCCACGGCATTCAAGCTTCATGCTGGGGATACATTTGAGAGCCTGGGCCTTGAGAAGAAAAGCCAAGTAGCGAAGGCAGGTCAGTCCCTTCCAACTCCCATGCTGCAACAAGCCATGAAGATGGCATCAGGCCCATGTTAACCCTTTTTTGCCGTCACACAAGAACCTAAGCAAATCTGTATGGGAAGAAATGCTGAAGATGCATTGCACTCCAGCTGCTGTGACGTTCACCTGAGCCAGGCGTGGGCAACAGATCAGCTCCACCAAGGTAGAGCCAGGCATGGGTCACTTGTTGGGTTGACCTCAGCTGGCCACCAAGTCACCCTATTGCTCCCATCCTCAACTGGATGGGGGAACAAAACACGATAAAATGCCAATGGCATACAGAGATAAGGACAGGGAGATCCTTCATCTATTTCCATCACAGGCAAAACAGACTCAACTTTAAAAATTTTATCTACTGCCAGTCAAAGGCCAGAGTGGAATAATGGGAAATAAGTACGTTCATGTTATCACAGATGTGCACCAACCCTGTTGCCAGCTCCGCTTTGGTGAGCAGCAGATCCATCTTTGAGAAAATGGCCTTGTCTCACACGGGGACAACTTCTGGCATGTTGTCATAGATGTCATCCCCAGAGCATCCCCCCACCTTTGCCAAGTAAACTGAACATACGTGGTTAACTAGCCTATCTAGTTTCCTGGGACCCTAGGAAATCTGCAAGTTTCCTAGTCAAAGTCTGTACCAAAAATTACAGATCACTCCCTGGCAAAAGCAAAGACAACAGCAGTGTCCTTAATCTGTCTTCTATTTCCATGCACCAGTTTCTACAAAATGAAAATTCAGGACATGTAGATCACAGTTCACCATGTCTGGTCTTATCAACACAACTGGGAGACCATCTTCCACCACACAGCAAAGACTCACAGGGTAAATTGGAGAAAACACAAATGATAGAATCCCAGAATGGTTTGTGTTGCAACGAACCTCAAAGATCATCTACTTCCCTGCCATGGACAGGGACACCTCCCACTAGACCAGGTTGCTCAGAGCTCCATCCAACTTTATCTTGAACACTTCTGAAAATGGGACATCCATAAGTTCCCTGCCTCACCAACGTCACAGTAAAGACTTTCTTCCTAATACCTAATTTAAACCTACTGTCCTTCAGTCTGAAGCCATTCCTTTTTTTCTTGTAATAAGTCTGCCTTCAGGTTTCTTATATGTTCCCTTCAGGTACTATTAGACTATAAGAATTAGGTCACCTATAAGCCTGCTATTCTGCAAGTTGGACAATCCAATTATCTAGTCTTTTCTCTTAGGAGAGGTGCTCTGTCTACTCATCACCTTGATGGCCCTGTTCTGGACTTACTCCAACAGGTGAATTCCTGTGCTGGGACCCCAGAGCCGGATGCAGGGTTCCAGGTGGGCTCTCACCAGAGCAGAGCAGAGGGGCAGAATCCCCTCCCTCCCCTGCCCCCACTGCTTTGGATGCAGCCCAGGACACGTTTGGCTTTCTGT
>WBND01000849.1:120211-141525 GCA_013398595.1 Tychaedon coryphoeus | reverse complement strand
AAACAGACAATTTCCTGTTAAACAGAAAGCTAATACCATAGCTTTAATAATTTATAATACGTATGTTTCTTCCTAGAATCTTATGGCACTATGATAAAGCTCCCTGTTTTGTATTTCCAACATTTAAAGCTTCCACTCACAGATCAAATTTTCCTTGAAAACACATCACGAAGCACAGGTGCTGAAAGCTCATGAAATATTCATTTAAACACGATTTTAAAGATTCATTGTATGTCTGAGAGACAGATAATGAATGTCCTGCATGCATGGTTAATGAGTGATAGTGAAAGAAAATTGTTAAAAACATACTAGTATGCACAAATACTTTTCTAATAGTTTTCCTGCCTCAGCTGTGAATTCAGACAAGATCAACAGTAAAGTAAAGCTTGTTACACTGGCAGTTGTCTTCCTAGAAACCAATGAAAACCAAATTTATTTACAGCCTTATTTCTTATCGCCCTAGCCTTAAAAGAAATTACTGAACACCATGTCTTCCTACAGTGAGAGCTGAGTATCAAAAAAAAAAACAACCAAAACAACAACAACAAAAAAAAAAAAAAAACCAACCCCCAACAAACTCTTCTTCTGCCTAAGCAGAAGAATTCAGGTTTTAAATGCTGTTCCCCACTTGGACACTTAAGATTATACCAAATTATAAACTACTGGGAACAAAGTCCTACATTTTCTGTACTTTTGTACTGAACTCTGGCATAATTGGCCTGCATATCACTGCGACAAGGTCAAACCTAAACGACAATAAACCAAAATAGATGCATTTTAATACATCTAACAATAAAAAGTCAGTGTTGGCTGCTGGCTTTCATATATAGACACTACTTATTTTTTAAAAATTATTTTCCCATCTCTTCTGGCCACAAAGACATGACATCCTTTTCACAAAAATAAAAAATAATTTACTCAATAAATTGTAACAAGATTTTGCTAATTAGGACAACGTGTTGTACTATCATAAATGAGGACTATTTCAGTATTTACAGCTCTTTTGCAAATTTTGGCAAACCCCAACTTTAAATTGTTTTCAAACAGCATGGCTGGTCCCCAAGAGAGTCCAACAACAAGTCTGCAAGTCACACGTGATCGTAAAATACTACTCTTGTATTTAAAAATCAGGTCATGACAGGGAAAAAAAAGAATCAGTCTCTAAAGTATTCAGGATCCATCCACAGAAATCCATTTGTGTTTCATTCATATCTGCAAGAATTATGAAAATTAGTTTTAGAAAATAAACATACAACAGAAGCTCTTCTTTACGTATTTCTTACTTTACCAGTATTATGACAACTTGGAGCAGAAATATATTATAAATGTCTCAGAAATAGGATGCTAGATTTCCTTAATTCTTATGAAAAGGTCTGTTTTACTGGAAGGATTAATTAAATCACATCCTAACACAACTCGTAATCTTACATTGATTATATTTTATCCTTAGTTATTTTGGTGAAGCCTAACAACATATTTGAAACATATCTAGGTGTGTATACATGAAAACATTTCTCCTGCATCCTTTTCACACTTTGTAGAAACAAGTCAGGTCAAGGAAAAACCCACATCTCTGTGACAAAGTTGATTGTTTTTTAACTCTCTTCTTTCACAGTCTGGCTGACTGATGGATTTTGGGGATAAACATTGTTTCAGACAGCCTGGGCCACTCAGCCGGTTCACTGCTGCACTGCAAAAATGCTTGTAGTTGACTTATATAGGGATGACACAGGAATAATCAGCCAAGGTGGGTTAGGATGTTTTTCCCAGAAACAGATCAGGGTTAAATAAAGTTACATCAGCACTGGAGTTTGAAGAATGTTTGTTTATGGCTGCACTGACTGACTGATCCTGAGATCGATACCTGCATGGCTGACAAGCACTCTGGCTGCCACAAGACTTGTGATTACAGCTGACCTAGAATATGCCGTTCTGCTGTAGATATTCCACACAGATATAGAAAGATGCTCTGCTCTGGAATCGCAATTCTTGACAGTAGAGAAGCACTTCCATATATATTCTTAAAAGCCATCCAACACATTCCTTTCAAGTCACCATATAAGTAGAAGCAATTCATTAACACTCTGAAAAATTTGTACTGAGTTGTGCCTGTCTATAAAAAATAGCTTGACATTTCAATTTTTTCATTGCTTCTGGCATGCTTAACTGATTCTTTTCATCTCCCCTCTCTGTCAAGTACAAAACTACACCTACTGGCTACATCAGAAAAGTGTATTTTTTGTCTATCTTTTAATGAATGGTATATCAGTTCTTTTAATGGCTAACAGTGAGCATTAGAGTAAATTACTTTGCCTTCCTGCTTATGACTGTAGTATTTTCCTTAGACTTACTTTGTCTCCTTTTTAGAGAAATCCAGAATTAATTCAAAGACTTCACAGTGTGGATTACTGACTACTTTTCCAAGTAAGTTCTTCTCATTGGGAAGAACTTAAATCTTATTTCTAGTCTGATTTTATTAATTCAGACAACAATACCTATACTTTTTTGCAATATTAATGGGTCCTCTGCTGTCAGAAACATTATTTCCACTGAATTAATGAGTAAACTCCCTCTAAACATTTAATCATTTAAGTTAAAGCAAATAATGTCCAGAAATGTTTAAGTTTCAATATGAAATTACTTTACTTTTCCTTTTTCTGAACTTGTAATTGGCACTTTTTCTGAAGATAAAGTATAAGGAAAATATATTTTCCAGTAACAGCTCACTAGATCTTGCCAGTCTTAGATACTGCTTGTGATGAGGCTAACCCTGGCTGGATTGAAAGTGCAGAAAAGATGCTCAATCATTCCTCAGCTGGAGGGTGAAGAAAATATAACAAAAGGCTCACAAGTTGAATCAGGTAGAGACCCCTCACCAACTACTATCATAGGCAAAACAGACTGGATTTGGAGAAATTAATTTACTACAAATCAAGTAAGAGTAGGAGAATAACAAATAAAAACTAGATCTTAAATCACTTTCTTCCACTCCTCCCTTCCTCCTGGGTTCAATGTCACTCCTGATTTCTCTACCCATTCTCCAGGCTAAATAACCCAAAGTTAATCTGTCTTTCCTCGTAGTGAAGGTGCTCCATCCCTTCGCTCAGTTTTGAGGCCCTTCTCTGGACCTGCTCCAATAGCTCTGTGTCTTTTGCATACTGAGGCAGACACTCCAGTTGGGGTCCCACCAGAGCAGACTAGAGGAGGAGAGTAACTCTCCTTAACCCACAGGTCACACTTTTGATGTGATCAGGACACAGCTGGCTTTCTGGGCTATGTACACACATCACCAGCTCATGTCCAAACTGTGATCCCCCAGTACCCATGAAATCCTCAGCAGGGCAGCTCTCGATCTCTTCATCCCCCAGCCTACATCAATCCTGGGGGCTGAACAAGCACTCTGCACTTGGCTTTACTGAACTTCATCAGTCTCCCATGGACTCACTCCTTAAACTTGTGTAGGTCCCTCTGGATGTCATCTTGCCCTTCAGGAGTGTCATTGCACCCACTCAGTTTTGTGTCACCTACAAACCTGCTGAGGGTGAACTCAACCCCTTCATCTATGTAATTAGTGAAGATATTAAATAACACTGGTCCCAGTACAGACCCCCAAGGGCACCATTTGCCACTGATCTCCATCTGTACATCAAGCTGTTGATCAGCTCCCTCTTATTTGGATGTGACCATCCAAATAATTCTTACTCCACTGAATAGTCTGTCCACATCTCATCAATTCAGAAAAAAAGATGTTGGAGAGAACTCAGCCAAATGCCCTACAGGAGCCAGAAAGATAATGTCTGTAGCCCTTCCCCTGCCCACTGATGTAGACTCTGCATTGTAGAAGATCACAAGTTGGTCAGCTGTGTTGACTTGTCTCAATTCTCCTCCCTGTTCTCCGTGTGCCTTAGCAGAGCTTCTAGGAGGATCTGTCCCATGATCTTCCCAGGCACACAGGGGAGACTGACTGGTTGGTAGCACCCAGGCTTCTTGTTGGTTCAATGTTTTCCTTTTTCCTGTCACCTGACTGCCATGGAGTGGGTTGGCAACTACAGCAGCCAATTCCCTCAGTACTCTACAATCCATCTCACTGGGTTCCATAGACTTACATATATTCAGGTTCCTCGGGTGCTCACAGACCTGATCCTCATTTACAGTGGGATGGACTTAGCTTCCCCTGTGTCCATCCACTTGAGAGTTGTGGTAAGAGAGGTAGCCATTGACGGAAGTGAAGAAGTTTAGTGCTTCAGCCCTCTCCTTATCTGCTGCTACCAGTTTGCCAGTCTGTGTTCATCAGGGGCTGTATACTTGCTCTGACCTTCCTTTTCTGTCTGATTAACCTGCTGAAGCCCTTATTCTTTACATTCCTTGCCAAGTTCAGCTCCCTCTGTGCCTTGGTCTCCCTGGCCTCACACCTACACAACTAGGCAATGTCTCCCTAAAATCCTTCCAGGATATCTGTCTCTGCTTCCATTATCTGTGCATTTCCTTCTTTCCTTTTTGTTTAACCAGCTGGTGTTGATTCATCCATGCTGAGGTCTTGCTCGGCTTTCCAGACTTCTTAAATGTGGGTAATGAGAGCTCCTGTGCTCCATGGCTAGATTTTTCAGTCCTGTTCTGCTCCTGTGTCCCAGTTTCCTAGGTATGCACATTGATTAACTTCTCAGAGCTGAAAAGTTGCCTTCCTATAATTCAAGGTGCAGACTTCACTCTTCTCCTGACCCATGATTTGTATTGAATTCCCTCCCAACTTGCCTCACCTTCACAACTGTCCTTACACAGCTGGCATGAGGCCCTGGAATCTAGGGACCAGAGAAATGAGAACAGGGATTAAGGCTCTTCTGGGATGGAGGGGTTGCCTAGGGCAGGGCAGGCTACTCCCACACCATGAACTTCCACAATTAAATAAAAAGAAGGGTAGTAGTCACTGCTGCCCCCCTTTTGAGAGGAATGGAGGGCCCAATATGCTGACCAGACCCAGCCCACAGGGAGATGTGTTGCCTCCCTGAGGCCCATGTAAGAGACATCACCAAGAAACGACCCAGCCTGTTATCAGCCTGATTATCTGCCTCTGCTGGGTCTTTAGGTAGGCAGCAATGAAATCCCATCAAGAAGGCTTCAGAGAGTCAAGCAGGTCCTCATGCCTTGAGAAAACTGGTCAAGGGATCTGAAGCACAAGCTATGTTCTCTCTCTCCTCCCATTTGCAGGCAATGATAAGGTAGGAAACAGGAAAATTATGAAGAATAACACTGGCTTAGAGACCGGTGTGACCAGCAGAATTTTTTGATCACAGGTCACAGCTTGTACAGCACCAAGCTGACTGGCAACAAATAAGGAAAAAGTATCTCAGCTCAAGAGCTACCAGGATTTGTTGAGAGAGCTTTAAACTCAATTTGAAGTGGTATAGGGACATAGACAATATTTTAACTCCAGTATACAATCATCAGTGTATTTGCAGAAAAGGAAAACCAAAATATTCTGTAGGCATTAGAGATTTATACAGAAAGACACTACCATAATGTTCTGGTTTTCACATGCTAATTTATCCAAGGAGACCAATGCACACCAACTTTTACTTAGGAAAATCAATGCTAAACTGGAAAGGAGAGAAACACTTCTATGAGAGTTTCTGTCACTGACTGGATTTATTTTTACCTCTTAATATAATCACCATATTAATCTCATCACTTGAGATTTTCAAACAATGATAAGAACCTTATGTAAAGAAAAACAAGCTCTCACATTGATGTTGTTATTGTCATGTAAGCACCACTGAGGAATACACTTAAACACATCTGTTGAAAGTTTTTTTTCATAATTTGCCTATTATTTTTCCTCCTTATGCAATTTTTCCCACTATTGCTTGCAAGATTGCATAAAAAGTTAATCAAAATATCAGACAAACAACATCTAGAGACACCTGTGATATCAGAAAGCTCTTATAAAACCTCTTTTTTTAATGAATATAATCTACAAACAACAATGAGATAGATTGTGCTAAGTTCCTTAAAGAATTGCAGTATACACATTTGTTATTTCAGGAATTAAAGAATAAACTTCTTGTTATGAGAAGATGATGCAGCAATTCCTGGACCTTCACTCTTTATCTTTCCCAAGCATGGCAGTGGAATTATTCTGGTTTTGCTCATTTCTCAAAGCACTGCTCTCAGCTGGCTATCGGGTGCAATTTATGTTCCACTTTTGTCTATAAAAACAATTTTTGTGTGACAAAAGATACATAGTCCTGCAATAACAAACCCAGTCCCTCAAAGTATGAAAAGTTCTAGTTCACTTTCATCATACCTGCACAATGATTCTCATCTTACTTGTATAACCTGGCAAGAGAATGATTATCCCAAAAGTAAGAAAACCCTTGCTTCAAAATTTCTAAAGATTTAGCATTACAAAAGACCAGGCAACTTAAATACACCCATGCTTCACCACTGAAACAATACAGCTCAGTTGATGAACACAACGTAGGTGTAATTTCTTAATGAAACTCTCCCACCATGTAGTAACAAGAATACTACATACAGGACAAAATGCAAGGGCACAGAGAGCAGGTGCAGACTTGCACCAGCTGACTCGAGCACGGGTCCCTCTCCTGCAGGATTCATAGTCAGGTCCATTAATCCCAGCAGCTCCAGACTCAGCTAACAAGAGAGCTCTTCGGCAGCATGAGTTAGAGACATGTCAAATCATTTAAGATCAGTAATGAAAGCCAGCTTGCTTGTGCTCCCCAAAGCTATCCCAAGATGGATTACTACAAATCTTTTGCCAAAATTATGACTGATGGAGAAACTTGGTCTGTTGGACTATTTGCCACCATAAAACAGAAGACTGAGATAAAATCTCTGCTACTTTTTCCCAGCTAAAAATCACCAACATGTAACTGCTACCAAAGATGAGGCTGCGCTGCTCCACAGGATACTGATCCAGTAACATCAGCACTGCTGCCGCTGCTTCAGCTGTGGTCTGTGCTAATACAGATACAAAAATTTTAGGCTGCAGCATGTAAATATTGCATAAGATATATCAGAAATATCCCTTAAAACCACGTTTTTATGTAACAGGTGCCACGTATTTTTTCAGATTTCATATTCTAGCAATTGTGCTTACTGAGGCTTACCATATACATTTCTACCACATGCTTCTGTGCAAGACCTTTCTGCACCATTATGCTTTCAATAGTATTACTAGTTTGAGCAGTGGATAGGTATCTTGCTTCTGATCACGCACATATAGCCCCTGAAAAAGCATGGCTCATAGCATACATACAAATAGGGTGTGAAGAATTCTGCCTCTGCAAAAATACTCATGCCTACTTTAAGACTACATCAGACAAGTGACACAGCAACCACAGTATGATTTCACATGCACATGCAAAATTACTGTTTGTGGCATTACTGAAAGGAAAGCCATCATTAAAACATCGAAAGACAGAGATCTGAGGAAACATCCCTATACAAATCTCTCTGGTAATTAAAGAATTCATACTTCTCTCTGCTTCAAAACCAGTAAGTTATCTGAAGAAAGCTAATAACAAGAGCTGTGGCATACTCGACTTATTTTATGTCATATTTTAAACAAAATACTGATTTAATAATAAAAACAGCAATAAAGATTTGGAATTTTTTCTTGTTTTTAAGAAAAATGGATGATGTGATGAAAGATTTAACAACTCCAGATGAGACGAAAGAAGGGGAAAAGTGACTTTAACCAGGTGGTAGAAAGATCCAAGATTCCTACTTTATGTCTTTCAAAAGGATTGTTATTGGATCTTACTCTCCTAGTTTTCCTTTATTGCATGTGTTAGCTTTTTTAATGAATGCCATTATTACAAATTAAGTAATTTTCATTTCTTACTCTAATTTTCCTAGCTTTTCCCCTTCATTAAATTGATAGAAACCACCTTCTATTTGCATTTGAGAAGTCTAGATCTGGACAGTTCCTATTTTAAAATACCACAGGGAATCAAAGCTAGACAGCAGACTGAAGTGATGGCAAACACTGAATTAAAGCTCTGAATATTGTTACTGGACTTCCATTTTTTTTCAAGTATTAGCATATTTGCAAAACTCTGAAAGTAATCTCAGAGAATATGACATTTGCAGACACTTGTCCAGTTCTGGTTAGTTTATAGGGTTTTCCTCAGTAAGGTGTGAAGCATACTGTTTTGTAGATGTTCAAAATGCTTCACAGACTTTATATTCCTAATGTAAATGTAAAAAATACCGCTGGCTGAGTACACTATTGCATTTGTTGTTACGCCATTTCTATTAGCAGTTTCCAAACAGTGCTGCAAAATCTAAAGTTGTTTCCCACATTTTGCAAGTTTACCTGCTTTAACCTTAATTTTATTCTGACACATTATTAATGTGAAACTATTACGCTGACAAAAATACCTTACAATAGGACATAGGCCAGAGACATTCTCATTAAAACATAATTGATTCAATGTTTGTACTATGATTTAACAGAGACCTTGAAACATGTTGTATTAAAGAAAGCCTGGGTAGTCAAACTTTGCAGAAAAACATTTTCCCATCACATTTTGAAACTCCATTTCTGGCTGAAGATAGCATTGCATTTGAAAAGCTACATCTTTCTGTGGCACAGCCATATCACATGAAGATACTCAGGAGGCACGGGGAAAGAGACAAGAAAGCACCTCTGAAGGAGACGACAAAGTACAAGATGCAAGTTGTTTGGTACCAAAACTGAACATTAACTGCTGAAACTCAGATGCTGTTTAAGCTTTCCAGAGCTGAGAACTGTGAAAAATCTGAAATTTACATATCAATGCACATCCACAGAGTACAGCGTCCAGTTTGGAAGTGCTAACATGTTTTTGAGACTCTCAAAATCCCAGAGGAGAAATGTTGTGCTCTGCTATCAGAGGTGAGCTCAAACCATAAAAAATGAAGCCAAGTGAGGTAACACATATGCACCAAACCATAACCTCCTAAAATGACTCCCTGTTATTTCCTTTAATAATTTATGTGCAATATTTGATTTGCATTATCTTATTTTTTGTACATTTGAGAATGAAAAAAAATACTAAACTAGCTCATAACAGGTGTATGATCTGTATACTAATGATAAAGTAAGGACAGCAGGAATTTTCTTTTTAAAAGAAAAACCTGCAGTTATGCAATGTGGATATGTCCACACATTGTTCCAGTGATTTTTAAATCTAGTTTTCAATGTATGAGCAAGGGAGGTGCTGTGAAGTCCCAGCACAAGAGCAGAAGCCACCTGCCAAAATCCTGATTTGGGCAGCAAAGACCTCGCACAGATGCAGAACGAGATTTTGTCTCCTGCTGCGAGTGCCTGGACTTACTGCACTTGGAAACAGCTCTCGTGGGATTAAGTACAGTCAAACAATACCAAATACAAGGTGCATCATGAAAAACACATGGGAGGCATGAGGGGAAAGCATGATTAAGAATTTAGGATGATTTCTTTTCTTTGCCTTTTGTGCAGGGAATACTTCATGAAGCTTCAGACCCTGGATGTGTATTTGCACAGAATAAAATATTTGCGTACTGCAAAAGTTTACAAATAGTAGTCATCTGATGGAACTTTTTGTTACACTTATTATTTTGGTTTTAATACTAGAATACATACACAGAGAAACATAAGTATCTGTTAATATAAACCTATTAATAGATGCAAATAGAAATTAAAATTTGTCTGGTTTTCCCTGTCCTGCCATGAAGTACCTTTTATATTTCAGCTGCAATAAGCATACTTTTTTTAATACAGCATTTTCTGTTGGCCATTGAGATTATTTTGGCACAAGTTTTTTAAATAACACATTTATTATCAGATTTTCTTCATTGACTGGATGTTTTTTTAAACTCTAAGTCCCTGCAACTCTCTTTGTGAGAATAAAAGGATGATCTCTCATAATATAATTAAAAACACAGAGGAATTTTTTTCAACTAGTAAGAATATTAATTGGGTTCGCCATCAAAATGTGATAACATGTAAAATATCTTGTTTTGCATGTTAATGCTCCATAATTGCACAGAGCTTTTCAACTTCAAAGCTCTTTACATGAATTAAGTGGATGTCCCTGGAGGCCTTAAGCAACATTTTCTTTACCTTCAAAAAGAAGATTTATACCAGACAAAAGCTTTATGAAAAACACAGGACTGGGCTTTGTTTTTTCAGTCTACTGCCATTGTACAGTGAGATAAAATACCACCACCATTTTACAGATGGAGAAAAAAGGGGAACTTAATGGGACCATCCGTTCTCATCTCAAAACTCTGCACTCTACATCAGCAGTGATGCACTAAGACAGTGAGAAACAAAACGCAACTCAGTTTTCCAGAGCCATGCCGACAAACATTTCAATCATTTCTTTACTTCCCCTCCAAAGACCAAGCTGCTTAGAGTCCAGTGATTGCCTCCTACTGCAACACCCCACATACGGTGAGCTTGCTCAAGCACTCATGAAGACAAAAAAAGCATTTGCTACAATTCAGTCAAAGGCTGTTATCTGGTACCCACTTTGCTTCATCAAAAGACATTTGAAAAGTCCCAAAACCCAGGAGAGAAATGTTTTTTCCCTTATGTCAGATAGACTGAAATCTACCACATAATGCTACGCAGCATTTTCACATTGAACTGTCTTCTTCATTGTCTTTTAAAATATGCTACAAATAAGAAACTGCTAGAGATGTTTACAACTTTGGTGCTAAAGAATGAGTATTTTTTCAGCACCCTTTGCCATAAGGGTATTTGTGGTGAGTACAAATAAGATCAACAAGTATTCCTCTTTGTACTTACCATGTGATTTTTATGCCACTTCACCGGACACAGGGTGTAATACATTGGGTCTTTTTATTGCTCAAGTAGAAAGTGCTCATTACCTATTTATGTTTATATATAGGAAAAAACAAAGAGTTATTACAAGGGGCATACTTCACACTGTTGTAGTGGTTGATTTCCTCAAGATGGTCTTCTGGGGTTTTGGCGCAGTTTGTGGAGGCACAGTTGCAGGTCTTGGAGGAGGAAAGCTGTTACTGGGACTTATCCCCAACCCTCCATTTTCCAGAAGAAATGGAGGCAAAGGAGGTGGAGGAGGTGGCAGAGGAGGGCACTGGTGTGGCAGCTTCCCCGCAGCCCGGGCCGGCTCGCCGTGCAAGTGCACCTCCCTGTTTTTGATGTTATACCGAACGTCACAGTCGGGGCAGTAGCCGTGGTACTGCACCTTCTCGCTGAACCGTACGCGCTCCCTGGCTCCCGGCTGGGCACACCGCTCCTTCTCCGCTCTGTGCACCAGGGGCTGCATCACCACCTTCTCCAGGCCGGCGTTGGGCAGGCAGCACACGTCTCCGTTGGGGACGCGGCCGGGCCCCACGGGCAGGCCCCCGTTCCGCAGCAGCGTGCCGTTGGTCTTGACCGGGTTGGCCCCAGGAGGCATTCGGGGAGGCTCATCACACCTGACAGGCGTCAGGCGGGGCGGAGGAGGGGGCGGGTTCGGCTTCCGCAGCACGGTGAGGATGGCGGAGGGGTGCGCGGGGGGCTTGATGAGGGGCGCGCTGCCCCGCACCTTCACCTTCTCCAGGCTGGAGGCCGTTGTGCTGCTGGAGCTGCTGTTCAGGGTGTCTGTTTTGGAACTGTCCGTCATCTCATCCTCCAGCTGCAGATCACATGTCAGTGTGTCAATCTGGTCAACCACCTGCACAACAGCCAGAGCGAGAACAGTGAGAAAAGCGTACTTCAGAGAAGGCACAGAAAAACAAAGCCATTCTCCACTATCAGTCTGTCCTTCCCAGAACTGAAGCGTCCAATTTTTTTGACCATTGTTTCTTTTTTCTTGTCAACATAATACAATAATCATAATAAAAATGACGACAACAATAATGATAGGGATGGCTAGTTTGCTAGCTCATCACCTGAATACAAGAGAAATATAACATGAAAACAGTCTAGAATGAAATTCCCTTTCTTTCCCTCCAGGGTTTACTTGGTAATATCATAGTGAGCGAAGTGTAATTCTTCAGTATTATGCTTTGCCTTCCAGTGCAGGAGGAGACAAAATTGTTCAGCTTTAGCTTCTGCATGACAGCTCCTGAACCAAAAAATTCTGCAAAGTATATCTTTTAGCCCTGACCTTTCAAAGACTCTAGATTTAAACATGCATTTTCTTTATAGGTGATATTATACACCTAGAATCCTAAGTTTGATAAAATATTGTTTGAAAATTGTGTAACATAAAAGAGACTCTGAGAAAGAAATTCTCTCTTGCATTATCTCCCTTTATGAGTATTTTCCATAAGATCTAAAATCCTCCAAAGCAATCCTTAAGTAGCATTTGCTGAAAGAGAGAAAATGTTGCTTAGTTTCCACTCACAAGTATTTAAGAACTCATACATTTTATTTGAAATTTTCCTCTACCTCCCAGAATTCTGCTTTTAGATTATACATTGTTAGATCTTTTCTAGTCTTCAAGACTCCTTTTTCTACTGATTTTTTTTTATCCAGCATGAAACCACTGGTGCATTTACTTGGTAGAGAAGTTTTCCATGTGACAATTAAAAGCCCTTCCTGAAAACTGCATTTAACTCAGTACCCAGGTGAACAACTGTAGTTACAAGCTACACATAACTACAACAGAAACCACAGGAAGTAGCACTGGTACACACTTAAAAACTGATCTCTGTCTTTCACAGCCTCACAGGGTGTACATAAAGTAATTGGTAGCTAAAATGTTGCTAACTAACATTAGTACTTGATTAAAAACTGTGCCATAGCTTGGTGTCCTTGTGGAGATTTGTGATGTTCTCGAGGAGGCAACCCAATACATCTGAAATGAAACCAGATGTGACCATAGTGCCACAGAAACTTTCATTTCTACTTCCTGCTTTCAGTAATTTGGTGCTGGTACCACTGATTTCAAACTAAGACTATTTTATGTATATGAGCCATACGTTAATTGCAAAAAAAGTGAAAATTCATTATTGAAGGCAGTGACTCTTCATTCAGTCAAACCAGTCACCCACTTATGTGCCCAGCAGTAAAAGGTAAATACTAAAAGCAAAATCACCACAAAAGGAAAAAGCACTCCAGCTTTCACTGCTCATACAGTAAGCAGAGTTGCATAATAAAAAAAGAATCAATAAAAATTCATATGCATCAATTCAGTTGAGTGCTTTCCTTCTCCTAAAACCAGCAAACATGCAAATAACCATCATTCAGAGAGCTTTCAAGCATCTTTGAACAAACTTTACAATAATTTTTCTCTAAAAGGCCAAATATACCACTCATTTATTCAGTATTCCAAGCCCAGTATCTTGCATTTAACTTTTTTTTCTCAAAAAAAACCCAAAAAAAAGCCACCAACAAAAACAAAAACAAAACCAAAAAAAACTCCTTAAAACACAGACATCAAATTCTGGAAATAGTATGGATTTAAATAATTATTCTAGAAGTAGAAATGTACAGTTGAACTCTAGTAACTGTTATATCCCACACATTCCCTCCAGGGTACAGCATATAAACTCTTGAAAATTTCAGAATAGGGGTAGATAAATCCCATCTGTACCAAAATTCATTTCAAGAATGAGAGTTTACAGGTGAAAGAATTCTTATTATCACCTTCTATTACATAAGCAAAATAAGGCAGAGAGAACTGAGAAGGAAACAGGAACAAAGAAAAGGAAGTCAGATTCTGGACCATAAGCCTGAAATTTAAACATCTCTCTTCATGCTAAGTATGGATTTGTGTTAATATTAGTGTCTGCCTATATATATCTAAATATCCTACTGCCTCTTACCATCTTTTATTAAACTGTGACAGTGATAGAATGGATTGATGCAACATAAACCCAAGAAATTCCTTGGCAAACAAAGAAATGGAAAAATTATATATTGCAGAGCAAAAATGTTCTCAAGAGTAACAGGAAAGTCTGTTATGAACTACCCTTCAAGTTAATGACTACAAGAGTTTATCTCATGCCTCCTAGGCAAACGTGTAGTACACATCAAAATTTTTGTCACTTTTCCGTTTGTAAAACATAAATCCAGCATGAAATGGCTCTGAACACAACAGCACAGTTTATCTGTCCAGATTCATTCCCACCACGAAGTCTGAGTCTGTGTACTGTTCTTTTCTTTTGCTTTTTTGTTTCAGAAGGTAAAATTCCAATAAGATGAAAAAACAACACAGGAATTAGTGATTGACACAGTGGAACTGGTGTAGTTAGAAAGAAAAAAACAGCCCTAATTTCACAATGCATCTTCTATAGACACAAGAAAGAGCATATTAATTTAAAAAAAAGAAAAAAAAAGCTCCTCTAGTTGTGCAGAAATCTGTCCATTTTTTCAGTTATGAATAAAACAGAACTCGATTCACATATACAAATACTAGGGATACATAATTTTATAGTCCAAGGAGCTCCTTAGCCATTAACTGGATTTGAGCTCTGCAGATATTTGAGCTCTGCACTTCTAGACTGCCAGCAGTATCCTGAGGCTTCAAGCTCTGTAGAATCCACTCTGACGGTCCTGAATGAACCAGGACATCAGTTTATTCTTACCTGCTCTCTAGGTTGGTAGTGGACAGCAATATTAGGTGCCCAGAGCTGGATTTCTCTATCAAAACCCAAGATTACACCCTTAGCAACATGCACTTGGGCTCAGCAATTCTGTGCTGCAACTAACAGAGCATGGAGAACTAATAAGTAAAATCAAGTTCAGGTTAAAAAAAAAAATACTATTCAAGCCAAATTAACAACAAAAAAACCCCCAAACCCCTAAAAACCCATTGAAGATACAAACAATTTTCAATGCAAAATATTTTAGAGCTAACCCAATCCTCAATGTAACCAAATTTTTATATAAAATTGCTTGAAAATATAGAGCTAGCATGAAGTATTGCTTTTCCACTGAGGTCGAACTGCAGTTCCTGTTTAAAGGAACTTCAGAACCTAGTCCAAGAAAAAGTCATGTGATTATCAAAAGCAGCCTATGCTGATCTAATATTTATTTTGTACGAGCTGTACTTGTAAGTTTTGTCTAGCTTTTACCCCCTCTGATGAAGGCCTTTCGTGGGCAAATGGCCTATTTTGATTTTGATACTCAAAACTCCGTATTTCTCACAGGATGCCAAGATCTCATTCCAAGAATCTAACTTTGTAATCCTAAGATTAAAACATGACACAGAAAGTAACATGTACTTCTTGCTTGTATCCCTAAACTTCTCTGAAAAGCGTCTCTACAATCAGTCACAAACACATTTTCCACTGTTTCTCTGTGTTTCGCTGTTTCTAATACACCTCCAAAAATACATCTATGGAGAGTTTTGTTGTCTCCTTACAATAAATGCTTCACCAGGTTTGTTCTTCCTTCTATTTAAAGGAACGTACCAACGTTCAGTTAATACATAAACCGCTGTCTGCCCTCAATCCACCACAGACAACTGTTGAGCTTTTTTTGCAGCCCTTAAATAAAAAAGTAAATTGCTCTTCAGGAAGGAAATTAATATATACTTAGAGATTCACAATTTTTTAAGTTCACAGAAGTAATAAGTTGTAATATTTAAGATATCCAGCCATTTGCACTGATTTTTTTATGTTTTTCAAAGATTCACATGGATTTACAAACTAGATTTTTTTTTTTTAATTACTTGCTTCTGTAAAGGCTAGCAGCTCTCAAAAAAGCTGCATAAGCAGAATGGAACTTAGGCAATATTACTTCTGAGATGGAATAGGTATAATTCATACTCTTTCATACTACATCATAGTAGTGTGCAGATATAAGATTTAAAAGTTTGCTGGAAGTTTACTAGAAAATCAACAGTTATGGTAAGATGCTGAATTTGATTTTAAATCAACCAGGATAAAATCATGTCATGAGACTAGTTCTCATTTTGAACTAAAGAAGTTAGTGGTGAAATGAACAAAATTAGGTGGACAAAATAAATTAATAAAATGTACAATTTTTTTTTTACTTTTGAAGCAATGCCAAAAACTTGCAAAATTTGACATATTGCACTTCATGTGCAAAAATTATCTATCTGCCAAGCCACAAAAATAAATATGCTATTAAGAATAAAAGAGCCATCAGCTCTACCATGCAGAGGCTACTCTTCCCTTTAAGTAAAAGACTGGGAAATATGCTGTGTCAGTAGCTCTAACATCTCATGATTGCATCTCTAATCCTACAAGAAATTGTTCACTTGCTAAAATCAGTAGTGGAATTTTCTAAAGAAGCTGTCAAACTATTTACATTCACATCACTTTAGCTTATTATTTCCTGTATAGTTATTAGACTTCAGTTGACAAAAATGAGTGTCCAATCTGTATGGGGAACATCAGATTAGCTCAGCAGGTCAGATCATGCTGCTAATAACACCAGGTTTGTGGGTTTGATCCCTGTATGGGATCCACTGAAGAGTTGGCTTGATGACTCTTGTGGGTCTCTTGCAACTTAGAATATTCTGCGATTAGTTCATATCTAAGGACGTAAACAAAGCCTCCTTTCTAAGTGCCTGTAAACACCGAATTACCCCAGAGCTAAAAACAAATGAAACAGAGGTCTCTGTTAACAGTGAGAGAACCAATATCTCCCTTTACAGTTTAAGCTGCATAACAGCAGAACGTTTTTCAGGTGCTTATATTTCAGCTTCAGCTGATCTATGGTCCTATCTTTTGTATTTTTCTACAGCAAACTTGCCTTCAGTGCCACCTGTCCCCTTCCCTTCCCCCATTCCCCGGAGAATACAGCTTCCAGGTCAACAAGAAACAGAATCAAAATTAGACTAGAAACAAGCTTATAAAGTTGCATAAGCTAAAAACTTGCCAAAAGAAAGCAAAAGAAAAGCTGTAGCAGGAGAGACAAGTGGTCTACTTAGTACAATATTGTGAAAAATTACAAAAAGCAGGTGCTCAGGCAAGAACACTAGAAAAGTCACACAGAAATATTTGTGTAGAACCTTATTCCATTCTCAAATAACTTCTAAGTCAAGAACTTCCTAGCAGACTTTGTATTGATCTTGACATACTTATCTACAGTGAACATGTCTATATCTGCTCGAACCTGCATCAGCTTTTGGCATGTGTAATATCCTCCACTTACCCACCTTCACTACACGGATATGCCACCCACACCTCTTTCTGCTTGAGAAAAAAAGAAAACCAGATGCTTTTATACACAAAGTGCTTTATGAACTTACATAATACTCAAGCTGTAGCTGTTTTGTGAAACTGCAGCTACAGAAGTCCTCTCAGTCTCGTAGCTGGGTAGTGGGTTGGTTTTTTGTTTGTTTTTACGACATATCCATCAGCATCCTCTTATAGGAAGCTGTATTAACAACTAGTCTGTTTATGCTAAAATACTGTAACAGCACTGGGGATTAATTCAGTATTTAAGTAAATACAAACTTCCAGGCAGATTAGTTCAGCTTTCTCTTACAGTAGTATCTCAGAGCTCACCCACTCACTGTAGCAGCAAAGGGCAAGGCTGGTGTGAAGCCCATCACTGTTAGGGCATCTAAGAGATCAGCCCCATCCTAAGCAAAGTTAGTCCAGGAGACTGAACACCAAGTTAGGCTGGAAATAAGCATGTAAATGAAAATGCAAGAATTATGTTGGGCTCCTTGAGAATCTAACAAGGCCACAAGAACTCAGCCTCAGGACTCTGAATTAGCAGTTCAGGTAAAGCTAACTGGGAAGCCCATAATCAAAATATTTTTTTTTTTAAGACTTATTTTTTTCCATAAAGAAATAATAAGGAAAAAAAAGAAATTACAGCTAGCTGCTGCCGATGTTCCCCTTTATGAATTTGACATAGCCATGCTAATCGTCCTGTGAACCTTTTTGGAGGAAGCTTTATAGGGATGCTGTTTGGAAGAACAGAGAGAGACATGAAGGCAGATATGTAGCATGTATCCACAGCATAATGAATAGTACAATTACAATTCTTTTCACACACAGAAGGATATTGATAAAATTATGACAAACAAACACAAACCCTGAAAAAATAAAGTAATAAACAAACAAATAAAATCCCTCTGAGAAAAGAAAGTTCAAATAATATTTGTAACAAAAAATAACTGTTGTAAAATATTAATTGAAACAAGTCAGCATTCCTTTTTAATGGCAACAGAATTTCACACTTCAGTGAAATACTGGAAATGAGTGATGTGAAATACTCACATCACCTCATACTTGGCAATATAGGAAAATAAATAATTTCACTAAAAATAAAGAAGATTAAATCTGTTTCGTCACATCAAGATCATCACAGAATGATGATACTTGTCTTAAGTACTTGATTACTCTGACAAGAAATGCAATGATTTCACATGTAGCTTGTTACCCAGGCTGGAAGACAAACTGTAACTCTGGTTCAGCATTGTGTAAGGACAGCAAACCAGTCCATGGGCTTGAAATAAATAGCAAGTACAATATAAGTCTGTATGGGCAGTAGTGCTAACCAGCTAACCAAGTTAACCCTGTGCTACCCTGGAATCTGTTCAAAAGCAGATTGTGAGAGCAATAAGTAGGTCTGGTACAGCTTGTCCTGAACACTGAAAAAATCCTCAGAACTAAGATTAAAAAAGGGCTTATAAGTACTAAAGAAATTAATGAAGACTGCATTATAAAAAATTATTTAAAAAAAGGAAAATTTGATTTCACGACTTACAAAGAAACCTGGAACTTAATGGAAAATTAGCTATTGTTCCTCTACTGTTAGACTGATGTCAGTTATACTCCTTTCTTTTTCTTACTCTTCAAATTTAGGTTTGACACAGTAAATGTAGTCTGCGTGACTATTTAAGAATACCCAAATTTTATCTTTATGTTATTAGATAAGAAAGAAAAAAAGGATGAAGCAGGGCATGTCAGATACACATTTGATACTTAGTTCTGCATACAATTATTTTATATTCATTGGCACAGAGAAGGAAATTTAAAAGACAAATTGCTAATCAGCATTCTCTGCCTAAATATGCATGTAAATAAAAATAAAAAGTCTTCCCTATAGAAATTCAGGAGAATTAACATTGAATCCTAGTTTACATGTTTCAGTAATACTCCTTGCAGCTTACTACTACTTTTCTTTCTCAAAACATGGAACAAAATTGAAAAAAATTGAAAATGGCTGCATGTTGACAAAAAATAAGGAATGGTTAATCTGTGCATTCTCATTACTGCTAATGTTTTCTGGATAAACATGTTGTAAACCAGCTGTAAATACAATAATAAAAAAATCTTAGAGATTTTAGTCCCTACATAACAGCCTTTGATACAAACATTCATAATGACTACAAATACAGTGATTTGCCTAATTAGAAATCATATTAATTTAAATGAATGCTAAATATTTGTCCAAGCTCTTAACTATTAAGGTAAACAGAACATAGAAGTTCCTAAAAGTATGTTAATTAATGCTAACCATGGAGACTGTTGAGACCAGAGGTTCCTTTGTAGTATTAGAAAAATCACATATTTTCATAAATACTTTCCTATGTAAACTACTCAAATACATTAATAACAGTTATTGTTAAATAAAAAGAAAAGCCCTTGTAACATTATAGCTCTGAAAAATAATTTGAAATATTTAGCATACCCAAAGAGAATTTGCTGAGAAGCTGATAAACAATTCCACTGCAATTCTTTTGTTAATGCTAGTCTTAAGTACTAGGTATATTTCTCTAATTTTAAATAAATCATTTCACTATGCAGAGTATTAACTGGCATCCTTCTTTTTCCTCTGGCCCCTGAAAGAGATTCCAGAAATAAATTTTATCATCCTTTTGTAGTAAAACCAAAAAAGACATTTTCCAAGAACAGCCAAAATATCTTTTCTGAGATCACATATTAGGCTGTTGGATTTTTTGACTGACAGGATTTTATTAGTAAAATACTACTTGAGTCTAGATGGCCTCCATATTTTAGTATTTCAGCCCCATTTAGGTTACATTTAAGCCCAAATGAAATGGGCAAAAAATTTACATTAATCTGAAAGTACTAATTCCTGACACTTATTAAAATACAGTTTCAACAAAAATGAACAGAACTAGAGGACTTAACCAAATAGACACTTCTAACCAGTGCTTTTGTCTTCAAAATATGTTCCTAAATTGCATCATTTATTAAGTTTTAATTTAAATAGTGAACAAATACGACATTTAAAGCAAATTTTAGATGAAGCAACAGCATTCTCTGCTTTTTACACTCAAAAAATTGGAAAGTCTGCTAATGCAATATACTTTTTGCAGACACATCTGCAATACTCTTTCTGTTGATAAGTCCTGTCCTTGAAAGAGGTTCTGTTTATGCAACAGGGTGAATTATCTGCCTGGATAAAAACAATGTTATAGGCAATGATGATGGTTATTACAAAGTTTGCAATGTTTTCTGCTGGGGGATCTTAAATGCACAAGCTCTCACCTCACCCTCGCCCTCCTGGTGAGCTGCCCCTAACACCTGGAAGTACCAGTACTACAGAAATTGTTCCAGGAATGAGAGAGCACAGAATATTTTACAATAGTGACACTGTCAAAGGCTTCTTGGAATTCAATCTGACTTTTTCCATCTGGATGTACTGGGCAGAGTACATCACAGGAGATAGCCCACGGTGAGCTTACACCACCAATAAATAAAAGTAATGAATCAGCAAACTCTGTTAACAGAGAAAGTAATTGCTATCAACTATAAAGGTTTAGAATGAATACATGGTTGCCTTTTAATTATTTGTTGCTCCAAGTTAAATGACCTCTGCTCGCACTGCATCACAACATATTTAAGTAATTTAATTAAAAGATTATTTTACCTTAACATTTAAGAATATAGTTTTTTTCAGATTCCTTTCAGCAAAATGGCACATGAGAAGTATACACAAAAATAGAGTTTTATCTAATTTTTGGTTCTATATATTAAACCTTTATTTATTAGACATCTAAAAGTGAGCTCTTCAAGTGATTGACTAACATCTTGCAGACAGTGTAAACAAACTGTAACTAAGTAATTTTTTAATAAATAATATAATGAAATTATTTAACAATAATTACACATTCACATTAGAGTAATAGGATCATTTGTCTCTCATTGTCAAGAGAGCTGCTTAACAAAATTCAAAGCAAACAATGTTATGTTGTATGTTTATATAGATGGTCAGTTATTCTACAGTTAAAGCTGAATTTAATCAGTCACTTATTTTAGAGTTCAAAGAAAGCTGTGCTTCAGCCTTCCAGTCCAAAAAGAAATTAATACATACCATAAATCAAGAATGCATGAGGAGCAACACTGAAGGAGCAGAGTTTATAGCTAATAATTGCAATGAGATACATCCT
>WBND01000849.1:70907-117040 GCA_013398595.1 Tychaedon coryphoeus | reverse complement strand
TCCCCATGAGCCAGCAGTGTGTGCTCACAGCCCACAAAGCCAAACGTGTCCTGGGCTGCTCCAAAAGCAGCGTGGCCAGCAGGGAGAGGGAGGGCATTCTGTCCCTCTGCTGTGCTCTGTGAGACCCCACTGCAGGGCTGTGTCCAGCTCTGGGGTCCCCAGCATGAGAAGGACATGGAACTGCTGGAACAAGTCCAGAGGAGAGCCATGAAGTCAATAAAGGGACTGGAGCACGTCCCCTACAAAGCCAGGCTGAGACAGCTGGGGCTGCTCAGCCTGGAGAAGAGAAGGTTGTGTGGAGACCTCATGGCAGCCTTGCAGGATCTGAAGGGGGCTGTAGGGAACCTGGAGAGGGATTCCTCATCAGGAGCTGCAGTGACAGGACACGGAGTAATGGGTACAAACTAAAGGAGAGCAGGTTTAGGTTAGATGTTAGGAAGAAATTCTTCACTGTGAAGGTAGTGAAACATGGAACAGGTTGCCCTCCTGAGAAGTGGATGCCCCATCTCTGGTCACGTTCAAGGACAGGTTGGATGTGGCTTTTAGCAACCTCATGTTGTTGCCCCTGCCATGGCAAGAGCTGGAATTAGATGATCTTTAAGGGCTCTTCTAACCCAAACCATTCCTAGATTCCATTAAATAAGATTTACATTCTAGAGATATAATTTCATACACTTAAATTACTGCCATCTAATACTTTATTAGTACAACATTAGTTGTACTGTTACTTAATAAATATTGCTATTTAGTATCTGTGGGTTGTGAAACATACCAACTACTTTCTTAACCAAAAGTACTAAGGAAAATGTCAGGAGACAAAAAAACTTCAACCTTAATATATAAACAAGTATCACAGTTGTTTGTATTATTCCTAAAATTTATTCATTTAAAACAAAAGCAGTTTTACAAAACACCACAGACATTGTTAAGTGT
This sequence comes from Tychaedon coryphoeus, assembly GCA_013398595.1. NCBI lineage: Eukaryota > Metazoa > Chordata > Aves > Passeriformes > Muscicapidae > Tychaedon > Tychaedon coryphoeus. The sequence goes on along the minus strand of WBND01000849.1, from coordinate 116,107 downwards.
ATAGATTTTCCTAATCCCTCTCTTTTACATGCATTTTTTTGCAAGTGCTGTCATATGCTTATATATAACATGATTTTACATTATTATTTTTTATTTTATTTTACACCTGCTGTCAAATATTTTTAATGTATCCAGGTAACCTGATGACCACTATATTTTGTTTTTTCTTTCCTCTAAGTTAGTAAAATCCAAGGGCGGAATTACATTCTTAGCCTAACAGTTACAATAGCAGCCTTCTTGCTCTGATAAACCAATACCAAAAAAAAAATGGGTCCACTGATGATTCCTCTTCCCATGCTTACAGCAGGTAGTTTTGTTGCTCTGGATATCTCCTGAAGCATTTTTAAGATCAAATATTTCCCCCTTGTCCAGACAAAGAAGTGTAAAAACATGATGATACTGCATAACCAAAGCCATTAAGTCTTTCAACATACTTCTATCCATTCAGAGGTACTGCAGCAGTAGAAATACTACTTTCTTTTTTTAACAGAAAAATAAAATTGCTTTGAATGTAGTTGCTGCATATTCATACACTACACAGGTTATCCTAAAGGAGAACACAGCAAATAGGAGTTTGCCCAGTGGTTTCTAACTTCTACCTCTGCTACTCATGTAACTGCTATGTTAACTCAAGAAAGGAGTTCCATCTTTATGTGGCACCATTTTTTCTCTTTATGGTTTATTTCTCATCCATTTACATTGTATGTTCTGGAACAAGGGTAACACTTCTCATTTGCAACCCTTCCTGCAAAATGTACAGTACTGCAGAGTGGAATGTTTTTGGCTAATCTTGTTGGCTAATAGGATCACTCCACAGCAGGACAAACAAAACACTTACAGTCAAGTACAAAGTGTAGATGTTCTGAAGTTCAAATACCCTTTTAATTGACATTTCCTTGCATCATATGCATTGGAACATTTATTTAGAAAAAGACAACAACCAACAACAAAACAAAACACTCAAAATTCCCTGCATCTAACAACATATTGGGGAGTTATTTTTTACATAACATCTATTGTAAGCTATTGTGGAAATTACATGTTTTCCAGAGCCAAGTGTAAGTATATGATGTATTAGGTTATATAAAAGTCTCCATGGCAATTCTGAACACATCAAACCATTTATGACCACTGATATTCTCACAGAAACTGATCAGCACACCCAGGACTGCTTGAGTTTTAGCTCTTGCTCACATTCAAACATTACACATATCTGCCTAAGAGGTGATATAAACCACCTGTCCGAGTGCCCAAATATCAAGAAGAAAGCAGGATGTCTTTCTTTTTTTTTAAGAAATCCAAAATAATTATACACATTAATTGAAAGATTAAACATTTCCCTGCATAAGAGTTGTAGTACACACAGTTACAGATGTGTTTAATGCATTAATGCATTACAGAAAATATTACTTTTTCCCCACAGAGGAATATCAGAACTTATATTGAGCATTTTTTCCAATCAACAAAAAAAACCACCGCTGCGGTGCCTCAGTGACTAGCAAAAACAATTATACGCTACACAAACATGCATTCATTTCAAAGCAGAAATGACATAAAATATTTTTTAAAAACTCCATATGTTGAATCCATATATATAAACAGTCACAGGAGAAAGGTAATGAAGCAAATTAAGCATTAAAATTGCTCAGCTTATTCATGAGATTGCATTGTGTGGGCTGCCTTATGCACAAGCACATAAAGAATTCAAAATTTCCAGCACCTCTGACACACAAAAATATAAATCCCAGAACAAGACTATTTAATGTACCACACATAGGTAGTCATGGTAGCATTAAACAAGCAGAGAGTAGAAGAGAGAGAATTTGCGTTTGGTTTTTGGGTTTTTTTTTTAGAGGGGAGGTGGAGTTTTTTGTTTTGTTTTTTTGGGGTGTTGTTTTGGATTTTTTTTTTTTTGTTGGTTGGTTGGTTGGTTGGTTGTGGGCTTTATTTGGGTTTTTTTGTGCAATAATTATGAAATCTTAAAAGTTATTGTGGTATTAGTAAAGACTTTACTCCTACTGAGGCAGAAAATATTTAGAACTTTCAGAAGCTTAGCAAGGAAAAAACACCCTTATGTCCAGACTATCTGAGTTAACAGGCAGTACAGAGTCCCGACATCTGAAAGATTAAATCTTTAAAGCATTACAACTGTAGTGTGATTTATTTAAGAATGTATACCCACATTACAGACAATGAAACAAAGTTCTACTTTTCTCCTTAACTAAATCAACCTATTTCTTTTCACTGACATCAGATTCTGATTCTGCAGGTGAAACTACGTTCCTTACTACCAGTAAGTGTAATGAGAAGGTGGCAGTGTTATCTCAAAAAAGAGAAAGAGAATAAAGAATGCATCATGATGATATAAAAGAAGCAATAAAAAGGGGAATCCATGAGCCAAGATGCTGTAGAGACACAGAACATGTTCATTCATGCTGACAGTTTTTACTGATGGAGTGAAAGAGAGCTGCAGAGCATAAGAATCTTAATATTTCTTCACTGGACTGCAGCAAAGAGTGTATCCTTATTAGGAACAAATTCACTAATACAGTTCTTTACATTGCTATTAAAAGGCATAGAGTTATATCTAATCTTTTTCTGTAAGGGCAGAGTTTAAATAAGATAATTCACGAACATACAAATAAATAATTCCAGGCTGTGGAAATTAATCTTCCAAAGAATACATATTTAAGAATCTGTAATTATTTATTATATCCATAATAAACCAGAAGATTTTACTGAAAACTATACATTAGAGTTTAACCGAAAAAAAATCCTAAGCTTTTCCAGACACTAAAGTGCATCTCACTTCCCAATTAACATATTTGCTGACAAAGAGCAGCAAGCAGTAATATGTTTGTAAGCCTGGCTGATGGCTGGAACAAAGCACTTTGGCTTTCAAGAGCACAAGATCTTTACTAAGCAGGAACAGAGAGAAAAAGGACAAGGATTTTTGGTTTTATTTCTTTCCAACATTCTGAGCAGTTCAACTCCTTCACATATATCTACTTCCTTCTCTCAGTAAGATGAAAACTTTGAGAGAGAAAAAAATTCAGACTTGCTCATCCAAATTCTTCACTAAACCAGACATTCCAACTTCTCATTTTGTGCATTCTACCAAAAAAAAAAAAAGGCGAAAATTAATTCTTGTGATCTCCAACGTCAGGAAAGAAATCATTTCCTTTCATCACAGAAAATGAAGACATAGCTGTCTTTAATCCATGAGTTATGAAAAGTTTTGATCAAAGAAGCAACATTCAATGAAAATCAAATTAAATTATATTTTCTGTTGACTCACATTGCCTTCTCAAATATTTTGAACGATATGTAAATATTGCAGCTATTCATTACATTGTCCCCTTCTATCACATCTTTTTAATCTTCCACCTTGTTTTGATTAAACATGTGATGAAAATTAAACACAATTTTCACAATTTTAGTATCTGAAGTTTCAGACATCTATTTGCTTTTCAAATCTTTCACTGTTATCTTTTGCCAAACAACTTTCCTGCAGTCATGGGTTTGGTAAAAAATATTCAACATTTGAGCCAAAGCAAGAGCAAAATCATGTTAGTTCAAAGCATAACTGACATTTACACTGGCCAAATTTTAAAGCAGGCTTTACTGAATAAAAATGGTATTATTAAAATGCACTAATAAAAGAAAATGAATGCTTTTTTCCATTGAGCTCCTGTTCTGGTTACCAGCACAAGCTACTATGTTCACATTCTTAAAATTTGAACATGGGAATTTGCAAATTGCAATTGTTGCCATGACATCGATGTTCCAGATTGCATCACTGCAAAGTACTGCAGTAACTGCACTGACAACACTAAACCAGTCACTAAAGCTTTCATGTTTCTCACACAACACTACCATGCATGTGCAACATCCAAGCAGCAACCAAAATGTAAGAACCATTCAGATTCCTCAAACCTTAGCAATCATTAATAGCACCCAACTCCAAGAAGAAACAAACATGCTGTCTAAATAATGTTCCATGCTTCAAAGCTAAAAGCTACACAAGTCTTAATGACTTAGTGTATCACTTACATCTTGCTGTTCCAATAGACAGTAAGAAATTAAGCAAGAATGCATCTTTGCATGGGGAAGTGCAACATACCTGTTTGTCTTGGATGTCTGATACCCAGGAACACTGAAATAGGGAGACTGAAAGGAGGAAACTACCCTACAGTGATTACAGCCATATGAAATTAACGCTACTTCACAAATCAGTCAGTTATCCATATACATCCGTATTTCCTCTTTCTCACTTTCGCAAGTACAATACTAACAAGATGATAGAAGAAGACTTTGAAGAGCAAAACTTCTAAAAGATATGCTAATCTTTTAATTTAACTTAAAATCTCTCCTGAGGATGTTAGGAATCCATTACTGTTAGAAATGGGAAAAAAACTTTTCATCATCTGCCTGTAAAGTGGCTGTGAAACATATTGTGAAGCGCTGGCTTACCTTACCCTATTCACCACTCCTGTACCAGCACTGCTCACAGCTGCCAGGCAGCACCATCACCTTTGCATGTGCCCAAGCACTCCCCCTGTGCTGCCCACCCTGCAGCCCACATTGCACCACCAGGCATCCTGTTTCACAACAGCTGTAAAGTTCTGGCCTAACCACGTTCAGTAGACCTTGAGGGCAAGCCTAACTCTTCTGGCAGTAAAGCCATGGAATCAGCCAGCATCATATCAATGAAAGGAAGCTCGTGCTGCCTTGTGGTCTCTGCCGCACTTGTGCATAGCTGTGCCTGTGGAAAAGCCTTCCTCAGTGGCCTGTGACAAAGGGAAGAGAGACCTAGAAAAGTCTTTGCCAGTCAAGACAGCAGAAGACTTCACTGTGGCTTTAGAGCTACTTCAGACATCAAAAGTCATTTACATGAACTGAAGAGTAAGTAAGCAAAATCTCCAGTCTCCAGGGCTCATGCTGGATGAGCAATGCTTGTACACTTCCCCCCTCAGTCCTGGAATTCCCAGCTCTGGACACAATCCTGCATTTTCTGTTAGCTATCCTGAGATCCCTGGGAGATGTATCTGGCATCCCTTATCAACTGGTACCCTACTGAAGTTTCCCTTGTACCCCTATCTAACAGTTTTGGGGACAGAACAGTCAATAAAACATATCGTTGTCCCTTGCAATGCTACAGATCATAACCAGGATTGGTTCTGAGGGAGGATTGTGTGAAATTATTTTTATTAACTTCTGAATCTTAAACTGTAGAAAATAATTTGTCTGTACTGAATGAAAGAACTGTCAGAATAAGAAATATTCTAAAGATACAGTCAGTGCTGAAAAATAAGTGTTCTTCTAATCTGATTTTTGAATGCCCTAAAAATGACATTGTATCAAAAGACAGCTATATACATTTGACAGATATACACAATTTATTGTGTTAGACATACAGTATAGCCTTACTTACTGTTCTGAAGAGTAGAGTAGATGTATTTGCATTATCTTGGTTTATTTACTTTGAATTCAACATTGTTTCTGATTACTCTTAGTCCGCATTTGCACCAAATAGTACTACTGATAAGATTGCAGGGAATTTTACTGATTAAAAGAACTTCAGAGACAAGTCCTCACCTTCTCACACCCCAAAAAGATCTTGTTTGCAACTACCTGTAGTTCTTCCTGATGTTGTGTACATTGTTTTTAATTTCATGCCAATTTAATGAGACTGTGGAGTGTTAGGAGTGATACTACGTTACAAAAAGCAATCTAGTAAATAAATTTTAGTGAGATTTTCTGTAGCTGCAAAAGAGGACTCTAGAAGATCGGCTGGCTATGTGAAAGGTTTTGTGTAACACACTACTTGGACTATTTTTATTTACCTTCAAGAGAGGAGTAACTGCCCAAGCAGAAGCCACAGAATTATGCAAGTTCACACACCAGTAAAAATACTACATTTGTCAAAGTGTTTGACTAGCTATTCTTAGAGCATGAGAGAAAAATTACTAACACAATTTCGTGCTTCTACTCCTAGAAATGCTGGCCTAGCTCTATAGTAGGAAGCATGATCTGAGTTTATTTCCCTGCAACACTTGTTACATACCAGAGAAGATTTATGTAAAAAGACCTAAGAGTACCCAGAACAGTCATTACTATTTCCTTTGAGAAGATATAGCCAAACACGAGTTCATTTTCTAATATATTTCATAGGTCAAATGGCATTTGTGAGGTGACTGGAAATGAAAATAATTATCCAGGCAATTTACTGGAGAACTAGGGTGCTGACACAAGGCTCAAAGCCCATTTCATAATAAAGACCCCATATTTCAGGAAGTGTTGACTAGCTGTGCATGTCCAGGGATATCATGAAAAGCCAGGAATTTTAACTGCTTTTAAATTCAGCAGAAGTGGGAATATGTCATTTAGAGTATTTCACCCTTACTGAATATACTGCTTCATCTCAAGAAGATTAACCTGTACTGTATTTACCCTGTGTATGACAAATGCAGTTTGTCATAAAACAGGACTATTTTTCAATTCATATGCATACTATATACAGTATATTAAGAACACTGACACAGACTCATGCATAAACACAGAAAGCACTCAGATAATTTCTTGCAATTACATGCAAAATAATAGTCTATAGAACCACAAAATGCCTAACTAGGACAACTAACAAAGAATGAACCACAAGGAAAAATGTAGCTGGTGGTAGTGATGGGGAACATATAGTCACCCATAAATTTGTTTTGTCACTAAGGAAAAAAAAGGTAAACCCCCTTTCTTAAAGATGCACATTCTTTTAAGAGTATGGTACATAATGTCTAAATGTGGTAGCATACTGGATCATTGGAGATCACCTAAATTGTTTTTAGTATGTAAAAGCTTCTGAGAGGTTTCTAAATTATTAAAGCACCAAATAGATCCAAGGAAGTCCAAATACAAAGCACCAAGGTCTGATTTCCAGATCTCATTTGTAAGGACCCAGACACCCAATAAGCCAGGACCATAAGGCCAAGGAAAGAATCTACAGATTTGATGAGAACAAGGCAGTGAGGGGAACAGTGAACTGGCTGGAGCAGCAGCTGCTCCAGGGGGAACTTCCAGGCTTTCTCCTGCACTACCTGTACCCCCCGCAAAGGCTTCCCCATGCACACACTGAGGCAGACACCATCCTAAACTTAGTTAATTAGACAACATAAAATAAATCTATAATAAAAATCCCATTGTGCCTTTCAATTTTTTACAGCAAGGGAGGGAGCAAGGTGAAAAAAATCAGGTCCTGGGAATCAATGAAAGTAATGTGGACAGTTCCAGCCTAGGAAACTGAAAAACTGCAATGCCAGTCTCCTGCTCTAGTGAAGAACTAACAAAACTAAAAAGCTTTTCTCCCCCTTTCTCTCTATTAATCTTATCACACAGAAAATAACAGAAGCATATGCAGTGATGTCAGTCATGGGAAATGCTCATAAAAGCACAGAAATTTGGAACATTTAAAAAATACCTTGACAAAGCATTGCCAAGATCTTACGCAGTAAAATTTCATGCAGGATCATCACAAAGGACTTAATAAGCCTGATTTCCATAGTTGAGGCTAGAGCTCCATGTTGACTACTCTATGACTACTTTTATAGCAACAGCATAAATTACTGCAATTCCATGTTTAGATCTGTATGCTGAATTCACAAAGAGGCATTTATTAATTCACTAATACTTATGATTATAAATGACCTATTTACTTTTTTATGAAAAGAAAATCCAGTGAGTACACCACTAGAAATATTAAAAGTATCACTACATAAATTTTTCTTTAAACATCCATCCTACAAACCCAGAAGAAAATTCATTTGCTGCTCAAAATCAGTGATAGATTAATAACCACCATAAGAAAGACAATCATACTAATCTTTTACTTACTCTTGGTGTTCCTTATTACCACTTTCCAGCTAAAATGACAGCCTGCAACACCTATTTCTGAGAAAATTGCTAAGGTTTACACTACACCAACCTCCATACAAAACTGCTTAGTGTGGTGTGGAAGATCCTCCTGGCAGAAACTTGCTGAACAGGGCACCATTCCTCATAACTCCTTTTCTTTTTCATGTTACTCCCCAGAAATTTTCAACAATGCCCGGAATCTTTGTGGAACAGATAGAGGAAAAAGACAATTAAAACTTCAACAATTGTTTTGTGATAAAGAGCACCATGCTGCTTCTATTTTCAGTTAGATTAAAAAATCAGAATCAGAGGAACATCCCCAAGCACTTTTTGTTTTGAGATGAATAGGTCATAATCACAATTGTTGTTTTCCAAATAAACTCTAACCTTACACATTACAAAGAGTCAGAAATTCCCTGAATACCTCAGTACAACTGCACCAAGCTGAAATGCAATGCTTTTTCTCCTTTCCTTTCCTGTTCCTCCTCTGTCACTGAAGAGATGATGTTACAAATTCAGTTAAGGATCCCAGCACACGGTAATGAAATCCAAAAACCAAGTGAGCTAACAAGATATAAAGCTTAAATTTAAACTTAACAAGAATTTAGTCACTGATATGCTGTATTTTGACTAGTGTCCTCAATTGTGGTCTCTCGTCCCAAAGATGACACAGTGGAACTAGAAAAGGTAGCTAGAAGGGCAACTGAAAAGGGCAATCAAATGGCTTTTGTACAGAAAAAAAAAATAAAATACCCTAGCTAGACAAAGCTACTACAGCTTGGAAAAGTGACAGATGAAGGAAAATTTAATCAAATCTCAAACAGCTATTCACCAACACCTTAGTACGAGTGACTAATCTTTTTCCTATACACCACTACCAAGGAAAAGATTAGTCACTTGCTCTCATAATGCAGAACATAAGAATTAAATGAAACTATCAAGATGTAATTACAAGAGACAGCATCACTAAAATTCTTGTCTTAGCTGAAATCAGCCATTCTTTTATGTTTCCTACACTCCTTCATTTCAGAAAATCCCTTAAGAAAATTGAACTATAACGGAAATAATTTCAATGGATTATATGTTCTCCTCCCGTAAGTTCCCCTTTTTTATTCTTGCAAGGAAGTGGAGCTGGGGAAATACACAACATCCTAGGATTTAAAGGTAAATGTTAAGTTTTCAGCCATGCATCATCCCCTGACTTCTTCATCCAAAAAGGCAGAACCATGACTTACTGAAAAAATCTGCATATTTGGGGCAATTAAGGACATATAAGTCCACGCTTGTTCTAAAGATTGGGAGAGTCGTCCTGTTCTCCTGTGTGAATAAACGTTAAAAACACGAAACAGGAAGGACTAATGAAAAGATAAGAGTGAACACAGCTGCAGATAACTGCACTGTCAAGAGGTAATACAATGTTTGGACGCTTACTGATTTAACTGGTGTGTCCAGCAGCCCCTATCAACCACCCCTCTTGAGTACAAGCAGCCTAGAGACAGATGTCCATCAGCACAAATGGAATAACATGTTTGAGTACACATTTTAGATGTTAAAACTGATACAATCAGCTTATTGTGATAAAGCTATGCGTTAGTTCAGTTCATCTGCAATACCAGCACACTGAGGAAAATTATTTGTTTAAAAAAAAGAAAAGGCATGCACATCTAAGAAGAACACTACTTATAGCATATTTGCTTTATTTATTCTAACATTCACCCATGTAAATTCAGTCACATCTTAAGGGAATACAATTATTCCAGGTTAACACACAGAAATTAACATATGCTTTTATTTTTCACGCATTTTCAATTGGCTACCTTCAGAATACATGACTTCCTAGCACAAAACATACTAATTCTATTGCTTTGCTTTTTTTTTTTCTTTAATGGAAAGGAGGAAATACAAATAATGAAACAATAATAGATAAACCAATAAACAAACTTGATGAGTCACAAGTTGATGATGTGAAGTCAGTGTAAGCATCAAGTACATTTAATGTTCTGTCTCACATCTCTGCTACATGTTTGCTGAGCTGGCAATAATTTCCTAGACTTCATCTTACAGCTGGTGAGCTTCAAGCTACCCTTTCCACAGAACAAGTTACATAAACACAATTTCTGTACTTCTTCTATTTCCAATTTATGCAGTAGAGGGGAAGAATTGTGTTACTCCTGAAACTTTATTTACATGCCTTTAGCGAGGATCTAAAAAAGAAAGTGATCTTGCTTGCTATTTCCTTTTACCCTGGACTCTAATCTGGTAAGTCTAAAGATTATTTTTCCAATTATGTACTATGTCTTTCCTTGCCTAACTTGTTCTGAATTACCAAATGCTCTGAACACCAGGTTTTAAGAAAAAAAAAAATCTCTATTTTAAATGCCAAAATTGAGTAACACTATCTTCTGGGAAGTATCTCCATAAAAGGAAGAACAGGGTGCCTTGGCCCCAATGTACAGGAATTATCCCTACAGACGATTCAAATTAAAGGCAATAATTCAGATTTTAATCATGAAGTGTCTCTGACTCTCATTTTGGAGAAACTTTAAAATACTGCATTTTGATGCTTCTTGAACATGTACTTTCTCCTCCACATTTGGGAAACACATAATGAGTATTACTTATTCCCTAATGATGCTTGAAAGCAAATACCACAATAGCTTGATGGAAAGAAAACCAGCAGTGAATACACTTGGAGGCTGATATGTTTGCCCTCACAGTCGGTTGCTGGAAAAACGCGACATTTTCAATAATATGAAGAGTACTGAAGTATTCAAACAAATGGAACAGATGAGTTCAAACAGCACAAGCTTTGCATAGATGGACTGACTGAAATAATGAGCATCTGACTTCTATTCATATCATGTTGACTTTAAGATAACAAATGTGATGACTGCATGGCTCAAACCTCTCAAGAAAGAGCTGGTCTTTTCCTATTGTCCTGCTCTGCCTGAAGCATTGCTTTTCTTATGTCATTGTATAAGGCACGATTTCTTAATTTTTTTGTTCAATATTTTTAAAGGAATGTACTTGAACTCAGGTTTCCAAAATAATACTGACTGGAATTTAGGCTAAAGAGTCTCTGGGGAGTGCAAAATCTTCTCAGAAGCTGGCTGTGCATTCAGAAATGTGGATATATGCATAAAGGACTATTAGACTTAGGAGGACTGCAAAAATGGGTCGTTGGAATTTTGGGTATATTAACCACTACAACTGAGCTACAAAAGCCAAGATTTCTTAGCTTACATTAGAATCAACAATCTTTATATGCCATTGTAAAATTACTCAATTAACTTCTCAGGCATGAAAATAAAATGCCCTATGAATCTCTTTACTGGGAAGACATTTCTAATTTAAAAATATTAGTGAGCGAATATTTTTATAAATGGGAACTGATAGCAATTATCATCCTTGATATGATTTATTATTTGGTCTTACGTATTTGTTGACCTCCACTGAGAGGTCAGCTATTCCAGTTTCTGGAATTAAAGGCATGAATTTCTCATCAAATAATATTAAAGAACTTTAATTTTTCCTCATAGCTGCAGGCTACCCTAGCAAATTGATTTAGAGAGAATAGAACCTAATTTCATTCAGATGCTACAGGAGAAGATGCTTTAATGTATATTCAGGTTGTTTACCATTGGCTGATGTTTAACTCCACATGAATGGGGAAGCTTATTTTCAAGCCATAGAAGATCTCCCCTCAGCTCACAGGCACAGGACTTCTGTGCTGTGGTGGAATGAGTGACATTTCCTCTCATCCAGCTGCCTGTTACCTACTCTCCTGAGAATGGAGTCTAAATTCAGAAACTGTCTGGAACAGCACAGTAGCCAACATTGTGACTAACAGTGCTCCTAGTTGTATAGAAAAAAAAATTAAAATTTAGTAGGAGACATCTGTGAAATTTCAGTTTAAATCAGAAAATTAAGAATCACTGCATCTAAAAAATTTCACATACTGACAAATGGAGAAAGTTCTAAAATCAAAAGAGTTGCCAAATTTTATGAAGATGCATTCACAATGATTGTTTATGAAAAAACCAAAAAGCTCAACATGCAGTCAAAAGACAAGTGTAAGAGGATGTGAGATCACCTGAAATTTCCTGCTCAGGGTCTTTAACATATCTTTAACATTTCTTCAAGCTCACAAAGAATACCAGCATGGATCCCAGCCTCCAAGGAGGCAAGGACAGCAGGGTAGTTCCAGCACATGTGTGCTGGTGGACCTCTCATGCCACAGAGGAACTGAGCAATCTGGACACCACCAGAAGTGAGAACAAAGAGATGGACTGTGTCTCCCCCAAGGACTTGTAGCTTCACACGCCTCAGCCTCAGGAGGCACCAAAGGCAGAGCAGGCAAAGTCCAAAATTACCTAAGAAAAGTGATGGAAGCACATGACGTCTGGCATCAGGCAGCTAAGTGACTGGAATGAAGCTTTGCAGAGAAGGACTTGCTGGACACCATGCTGACCATGACCAAGCAGTGTGCCCTTAGAGCAACAAAGACAGTCAGTAGCCGCCTGGGAGTTGATCATCCCCCTCCACTTAGCACTGATGAGCCACAGCTAGAGCCCAAGGCACAGTGCTGGGCTCCCAGCAGGAGACAGTGGGTCTTGCTGTGAGTTTTTATTTCAGTTTGCTTATCTGTAAATTATTTTTTAAAGAATTCACATAAACATGGCAAGGAAATGCTACCTTGTTTAATAATAATTTGGCAAATGCTTTGATTTTACGTGTTTCAGCCACAAGAAAAGATTGTTTAAAACAATTCTGTAAAGTATTTTATTGTTCTAAATCTAGTTTCAATATTATGGTTATCAATAACTGTTTGAGAAGCAAGGCTGGGAAGATTTGGGGCACCCATATAAGTTTCTATTTGAGGTACTGTGCTGTAACCCTGTTAGAAGCAAGATGTTCCATGGCATTACATGTACATGCTTCCTTCATGGACACTGCAGAAGGGTAGAAGTGACCTAGATCCAGTGCCACTGCACACATGATCCTAACCAGCTCTGATACTCACGAGAGGTCAGACAGGCTGGCAGGGCACAAGCCTAGGTTTCATTTATATATATTTATATATTTACATACTTATATATTTATATATATATATTCACTTTTTTTTATTTTTAATATATGTATATTTATAGTGAGAAGAGACAGAGTGACGAGCAGAGAGGCTGGAGAGGTTATGGTGTGGATGACTGAGTCCTTGCTACAGAAACATTAATGGTATTATGGCAGTAGCTTCCTCTCTGGACAATTGAGAGGAAAGCATTGAAAACATTTTACACAAATAGACAATATCTGAAGAATTTTTAATTTCATAACAAAAATGGATGACTCTCACCTAACTTGTCACTTTTCTAGATATTCACTGATGCCTGCCAAAGGGACAATACCTTGACTAGCACAGCAGTTACATATCAACGTAGAAAGTATCAAATTTGGATAAAATGTGGTTTTGGACAAATTTGGATAAAATTGGTTAGTGATTTGAATGATGGTGCACTCATTGACAGATCACTGTAACAAGAGCCCTACTTTTTCCTCTGCCTCTCACACCCTCTAGATTCAAAAGGTGCTTGAAGTTACACTGAAATGCATCTTGCATTATTGAAGAACTCAGCACCCAAAGGCAGCCGAAACCAAGTCATTCTTCAACCTACCAAAAGGGATGACTTATTCTGATAGACTGGAAGCAGCTTTTTGTTTTTGCAGCCTTATATTGCCTAGAAAGCTTTTCATCTTCAACTATACATTTCCTGGACCTAACCCTATTTCTAAAACCTAGCTCCCTTTAAGACTGCTGTGGAGAACTCAAAAGACAATTAAGACATAGTGGGGTCCAGAAACGCCAGAAAGTATCTATATTCTGTCAGGGACACAAATCTGACTCTGACATCTCTTTTTACCTTAAGAATTAAGTGAAAAAAAACAACAATCATTTCTGACATTAGTGCTATTTCATTTAGCTGAATGGCAAAACTGTGCACATCAACTGGAGATGGGACTTGATGTCTCTTTTTCTAATTTTACGTATTTGTCCTTCGTGGTCTGGCACAGAAAAGTAATGGAACCTCTAAGTATAACGAAACATTAATAGGAAGGCCATAAATTATCTTTTAGTTCTGTGGATTGGAAGGCCATGTACGTGTTGAGAATTTAAAAAAGGAAAAAAAATATCTGGGAATACAACTGTAGGCTCACATTTCAAGATGATTAAAACATCTCCTTCAAATCTGTTCTTGTTCTGCTATTCCTCAATATAATCGCATTTACTAAATATTAAAGTTTAATTGCTTACCATTATTTTTCCTCAGCATGGGAACTTCTGCATGTCTGGAATATAGACACAAATTTTTAACACCTGATCCATAGCCTTATTAGTAGATAATATATAATATTTTCAGATATACTCTCTTGCTTTGAGTGTGATTTAATTATTTTCCTTGAAAGTGTTCAATTGGATTCCCATGTTACTTTTTGTTTTTAAAGAATATCTTAATAACCTTAACTGAAAACAAACAGCCACAGAAAAGAATCTCTTTCAGAACTACTGGAGCATTTTAATAAAAAAAATCTTGCTGATGCTTTTCTTAAAACAAAAGGAGAGGAAAATGGATTCTACAGTGTAATTAAAAGGCCTCTCTAAGGCTACTTGCTCATGAAAAATAATTAAAAGGGTCTAAGAATGACAGAACCTATAGTCACCTAATATACAACAGGCACTGCAACTAGAAGCTGTCCCCCATACCTTTGTTAAAGATTCTCACAGATCAATTAAAATTATCAGTTAAAATAAATTAGAAAAAAACAAAATTTGAATGTAAAATTACTACTTTTTGTAGTTGATTAAAGCAGTCCTTACTTCTCTTTTACTCTAATGAGTGACTTTTTAAAAATCTTTTAAGCATGCCCTGCTTTCCAGACCCCCAGAAAGCTGCCTCATCATCTTTGCTGTGAAATTTCTCACACTTGATTGGAATTGCTCTCCTTGCAATTTGCCTCTTGTCCCTGACCTTTTTGTTATGCATGTCTGGGAGGACTCCAGTTCCACTTTCTCCAAAATTTCCTGTTAGGTAGCAGAAAATGCTCACTAGGCAGCCTGTGACCTCCTCTAGCCTCCTCCGCAGAACGAAGGAGCACGGTTATCCCAGTCCCCTCCTCATACTCAAGGCAATCACCTGGAGAGCTGTCTGGTCTCTGGCCAGTTTGTCAATGTCTTTCTCATACTGGGGCACCAAAATCAGACACAGGCAGCCCAGACATGCTCCAACACACACACACTGTAGCACTGCTAACCATTTCTAGTTTCAACACCTTTTGAAAAATCAGTTTCCTTTCAGATGGCTGGTTATGATTGGAACCCAGCATTAACTCTAAAATGCAGTTGAAACTGATATACATTACCACAAGCAATTTCATAGAATTACAGAGGAGACTGGGAATGACACCAATAGTTGATTTTGAGTAAAATAAATCATGTATATAAAGGAGTGGAAAATACAAAGCCTCTTCCTCAAGCAAGTCTGCCAAACTAAATTTATCAAAGTAGCATTTGTCAATGAAAAAAAGAAGAACAAGAGCAAACACCAAGTGCAGGAGAACCAATGTGATTTACAGAGGCGGTCAGCTTTAGTCTCCCTTAGGTACAAGAGACGAGATTGCAAGAGCAGAATTCCTTTGGCTTCAAATTGCTTTTGGAAGCAGAGACCTCAGAGACTGCTGCTGACTGAACAGAAGACCTTTAGGCATATTATGAAGAAAAAAGCATTTCAGATGCTCAGCAGCTTTCATGGGTTTACTAGATATTGTTTGTAACAGGTCTGACCAGCATTCAGGATACATGCTTTGAATGCTGCACTACTAAACAACTCCGTAGCTTTGAGCACACAGCTGCAGTTTAGGGGATGCTGTAAGAAACACTGCAGATTGTAAAGACATTCAGTTCACCTACACAACAGATAATCTCAAGAGCAAAGTATTAATTTTCTCTGCACAAATAAAACAACCCAAAGCAGTAACCTAACAGCACCAGAGTCAAAGAAGGATTTCACAAAGAGAAATTCCTGATAGTAATGATACATCAGTATACTGATCACAATTTTTAATAATCTTACTTGATAATGTTTCATTTTTCTAAAGTGTTTCTTGGGTTTTGCTTGTGTGTTTTTTCTTTTGTTTTACTTTTCCACAATAGTTTCTAGGTTCAGAACGTACTTGAGATTTTCAAAAGCTAAACTATTAATGATTTTTATAAATAATGTATTCAGTATTTTAAAAAAATTTTGGTGATACACTGGTTCATGTTCCATAATTTACAGTATAACTTCCTTGCCTGAGAAGTTGATACTTCTTACTGGAATTTCAAAGAACAGTTTTATACTGTCATAGACAAAGCATTTCTAACTGAATGGCAATAGCCATCTGTTCTTCTTGCACTTAACAAAAGTACTTGAAGATAGAAATAAATCTTTTATTTCAAGAAACTTGAATTTGTTAAGTTCAGAAAGCATTGGGAATTTTTTACGCATTTACTGTTCATCATTTATAATTTTAAACAATTGACATTGTTGACATTAAAAAAAGTGTCAATGGAAAAGTTTTTCCTTACATTTCAAATACAAATGCATGCAAACCACTGACAGGTCCTCCATTTGTGAATTTTGTGATTTTTCCAAAAAAAATAAAAGTCATCCTTCTGCCTCCCATTTTGCTGCCTGCATCTTTCCTTTTTATACATTTAATATTTACATATTACAGAAACCCCAAACCCTATTAGTGTTCATGGTGCAAATAATACATATTTTTGAATAAATAAACTTCAGAATGCTCCCTGAGATTTAGTCAGATTTTTCCTGATTGTCAGACATATTTTATAAGGTCTCTAGCCATTTATATTCCCAGGGGAAAAAAAAAAAAGAAAAAAAAGAAAAAAACAGGCAGTTTGAAACACAGCATATGGTTCTCAGACAGATTCTATTAATACAGCTTCACAGGATGCTGGTACATACACACAATTGGGTAATTTCAATATGAAAAAGAATGCAGGAGGTCAGCAACAAAAACTTCTCTTTTCAAAATCAGAATTTTTCCATATACAACTCAAATAAATACCACCATATAAAACAACTACCAGTGGCGTAGGATACAGAGTTCTGAAATTTCAATTAAGATCTACTTCATTCCTTACAGCTTCCACAAGAAATATGCTCTATCCCTTCTTTAGTCAGAGTCTCACATAAAAGGTCAGGTTCTCCCACGCTAGTGTGCTTCTCTGTTTCAGTGTCTGCCATCCTGAAAAGCACAAACTTCATTTTCAGTCAAAACATGAAATGCAAAATTTTTAAGGTTATTAGTCTTCCAAAACTCTTTGGCTTTTAATGGCAGCTAAAATATTATCCCTATTTTAGCCTTTGATAGCTTCCCTTGGTAGATGCTGATTTTCAGGCAGGAAGTTTATGACTGCCTTGGCAACTTCAGGATTTGTCATTTCTGATTCATCATTTTCTGCCATTCCCAACTTAGTAATACTGAGATACTCAAGAAAGAAGGACTGGTGTCATAAACATTTAAAAGCTGCAAGAGAGACTTGAAATTGATTTCTGTAATATTGAGGGATCTGATATTTCCACTAAATTCTCTAAACTTCAATCCAGCAATCCCTAGTTTGGAGAACTCTCACAGTTAAGCCTACTCAGAACAGTCAGTACATAATGCTACTTGAGTTTTAATTATGTTTAAAGATCTTTGGGGAAATTGCTAGACATATTCCAGATCTCACACTTAAATAGCCATTTTTATGTAATATCTGGTGTCCAAAGATTTAAAACCAAGTTTGATTACATTTTTCTTAAGCTTTGTAAAATTAACAACAATAGAAAACAGTATAAAAACACAGGAACTCCTGAGGAAGGTTAATAGTAATCAGTCCTTAACTTAAGAAGCAGTATTTGGTCTTATAGCAAGACATTTCTTTATCACCTGAGCTAGAAAAAGAACATGCTATTACTGTCTGCTTTCTCTGAAATAAACTGTATCTTTATAGCCAGCATCTCAGAAATCTAATTTATCTAATCATGTTCAAAATGTTAGCTTCAGTATAGCTCTGCCCTTTTTGAAAACATTCTCCAATATTGTTCCTATTAATATTTTAAGAAAATGTTTATAAATAAAATAAATCCTTCTAAAATAAATAGGCTGCATTCTCTTTCCTGTTTTTTTACTGAAGAAAACCATGAGTCCAAACAGAAAACCACTTAACACTGGTGTTTCAAGAGCACTAAGAACTCAGAACAAAGGAGCTCAGTCTGTAGAAGCTCATGATGAATCACTTGCAGACTTTCACTATTCATTGCACTGGTATAGGAGAAACAAGAGACTTCAGAGTTCCCTCCACCAGCAGAACAATTATGGAGGAACATGCTACTGAATTTCACTATTGCAATTTGTTTTCTATATTGAAATATTCAAATCTCTACCCGAGGTCCCATGCCCACATAAAATAATCCATATATTTGAAGGAAAGAGGACAATTACATAACTGTAATGCACAATTGCCTAATTTTTCTGGGGAGGCAATCAAGTGTCAATTCACAGGCCATCAGCTGACCTAAAGAGTACAGACACATCAAAACTCAGGGTTCCAGGTTAGGCTTTTTCAGATATGAGAGGTGTGATTTTTATTTTTAAGTGGTACCAACTGTCTCGTCAAAGTACATCTGCCCCATTTACACTTGGGCTGAAATGGGACTCCTCTAGAGCAGTCTGGTTAGCTGATTCTCATCTTAGGTAAAGAAGGAAAACATGGCTCACTCTTCCTTCATCCCCTAGCCCATGCAATAAGCTCTTTCCTACAATATCTGTTATCAAAACCACCGTTGCACAGTAAATACAGCTTTAATGTAGTACTGAACACAAAGTTGTCCTATAATTACAAAACTTCTCCCAGTCCTATGCCTTGTTTTACTGAAAGCATGGTTTCACTCAAAAGCTTTCAAGAATGAAAATGTTAACAATATGTTTTATCTGCTCTCAGATACTACCTTTAAAATGGCTGTATTCATTTGAGAAAGAAAACTATGGTCTTCAGTAACAACAACAACAAAAAAGATACAGCAGGAGGAAAATAATTCCCAACTCCTGAGTGTTCCAGATGGTGAAAGATTCACCTCAGGTGTAGAAACCCTGCTAATGAAGGACATGTAGGAAAAACCTCCAACATCCTTAAAGCCTGTAATCAGCATCACAAAAACAAATCTCTTGCTTGAGAAAGTGGCAACTTTGAGAGTAAACATGCATATAAAAAAGGGAAATGGTATTCTATGGAGTAGTAGTTTTGCTCCTGTTCTCTGAAGTTTGGGGGATCCTTAAAATAAAGGTGTTTTTCCTATTTTATACCCATCAAACAGCGTAAGAATCATAGAAGATTTCCCAGCTACTTGAAAGGAATTTCCTGCTTGTTCCTGTATCACCTCTAATCTCTTCACTCCATGGCCTCTGGTTTTTCTTTCTCACAGAGTTATAGCAGCATCTATATATTTTAGCATACAAAGAGAAATTAAGCCTTCAATTATACAGAACACACTTAAGATTACTTTCACTAGAGACCGAGTAATTTAATTAGGTTCAATAAAATTATGAAAAGGCTGCAGCTGAAAATAAGATACAAAAACCACGAGGAAGATCAAGATGCTGCAAATTACCATGAATGAAGATATACACATAAAGCCATCAACAACACTTTTAGTCCCTGTAGGGTATAAAAAGATAGGGCTACATAAGAATTAGGAAATACAGGACTAATGTGAGTAGGACACTTCAGAGTCCGCTTGTTTGACATTGCAAAGCTTTCTCTGTACTGTCTGAACAGAGTAAAAAAGACTCTCATTGCAGGACACTTGTCTGAAAATCCTAGAAACACTAACCACATAGCAAGCTTTTCAACATGGCATGGAACACTTCTGGTGTGGACCCATTTCCTCCAAAGAACAAGGCCCAGAATGATCACATTTTAATTCATTTGCAGTTTCAGACAAGCTAAAGAGTGAAACCAAAGAAATCCCATGAAGTTCTAATGTTAGGCTTCAATTGTAGGAACGGAAGCAGCATCCACTCTGAAAATACAATCATTGCCTATGTTTCTGCAGTGAGAAACATAGCTTGGTTTTAGCAAGACTTCCAGGTTTCTCCAATCTCAGGTCCAGCAGACACAGACCAATTACCACATACATGGTTTTGCTTGCATAATTACTATATGCTTTTTTTTTCCTGAATGTTGCCCTATAGCAAGCCTGAAACCTAGTGATGTACTCCCCTTGCTCTGCTGTCCCACCTTCTGTGGGACAGTGTTCAGTTTCCTATTCTTCTCCTTTGGTGCATTCCTCTAGAGCCAATATTAATAGCACTTTTTAGATCTACTTCTTTTTACATGAAATGTGGGGGATAATGCTTCCTGTTTAATAAAAACGTAACTTTGATGATGCATATCTCTTCTCCCTTTGAAGCCATGTTACAAGCTGGAAAATGGCAGACTTTTTGAACCCATCTCCTGTTACCATGCCTCTACCAGGCCTTTAATTGCTTCACAGCTGGCTTTCATACTCATTTGAAAGAGCTCCTGACTGCTAAGAATTCTTTAAGATGGTTATACAACAAATTACTCATCGTATGAAATATGCATTGCATGTTCTTTGTATTGTCACTCTGTAGCCTTGTGACTACAGTATCACCAGTGCTAGTAATACATGTCCTAATGACTCTGAAAGGCCTTGGGACTTGTAAGGTTTTGTCTGAGTATGTCTTGGCTTGCACAGAGATTTGATTTTGCTGGTTTAGCTATAAAAGCCTAGATCCTACTGTCTACTTGGTTTTTCTTTTAATTTTAATTATCTTTGAGTAATCACACGGCATAACCAAAATTTTTATATAGATGGTAGTGACAAGCAGTTAGACTGAGCAGAATTAAATAGTTATGACCCTATTATAACGATGTCATCTGCATTAAAAAAAAAAAACAACAAAAAACAAAAAAACAGCAAGAAGTATGGTGTGGCAACAGCAGCCTCAAGAGTGGGGAAACTGGATGAAGTGCAAAGGAGTATGAGCACTGTACCGCAACAGTGGGGTAGAGAATTACAGTGGAGATTCTGTAAACAACCCTCTTGCCATCACCTGAAGTTATTAAAAACCTGGGATCTAAAAAAATCTTCTTTTTTTAGGGGCAGAAACGGGAACAAAGACCAACTATCCAATACACAGAAAACCCACTTCATCTATCAAATTCTGACTGATCAACGTAATTGAGCCTGATATAAAGTATGGGGCACACCCACCCCAGATTTCAAGGAAGGAGGAGGAGATTTTAGCAGCATCACAGATTTCTTGGCAAAGGGAAGGAAGAAACACACACTATGACTGCCCTGGCACATAGTATGTGCATGCTGACAGCTTGCTTATACCAACACCACCCACCCAAAACTACAGCTGACCGACCACCTTAGAGGACTACTCACCCTGTGGTGATAGAGGTTGAACAAAACACCAAGAAAAGGACAGACAGGAGGAAGGGTGTCTGTAAGAACTGCAACAATATTGTTATAAAGAATGTATGTCAATAGTGCTGACGTGCTACAGACCTCAAAGTTCATTTCTCCCACTGCACTGCAGACTGAGTTTTGTAGATTTTGAATGGACTAACTGCTAAAACAACTGTTTACACAGATTTTGTGTGCAGTCAGTCTCTTGAAATCTGGCTCCAAAGTTTTGAAACTGGAGAAAAACTGTTTCTGAAAGATGTAAATTTGTCAGGCTTTAAATAAAACTGGCACTGGTAAGGTAGCTCATAAAATTTAATCAGAATTCACATTCCCAATTGCAAGGACTGAGGCAGACACACTACTGCTCTTAGATAATCTTGCTAAAACTCTCCCCAGGCTGTTGCATCATGTAGGAAAGAGGGTCTTGTTGAAAATTACCTTTGAGGCTGTTGGTCACAAAACTAAACACTAGCTTGTCAATGCCAAGTTTAAGGCTGTATTTCGTAAAAGGTTTTCACTAATCACCTGCCAGCTGCACAGCTAAGGAAGAGGCCCTTTGCCAGTCAGGAACTATTTTGCAGTTACTATCTAAAACTAAGCGTGATCCTTCAGAAAAGAAAAGATTATGCAAAAAAAAAAAGCATGATCGGGCATACTCAAAATACATCTACATCTAAGATGGCAGAGCAAACCCTTGCCAGAAAAGGTAGCAAGATTTACCCTTTTAATTACTCCATAAGACATATAATAATCATTAGCAAATGAGGGATTCATGCAGAATGGCTACTACCCAGCCAAAACCTTTACAACCATACAAAATGAGCACTCCCATGAGCAACCAACAATTCAGCGCCATCAACAGAGCAGATTATGGAAGCAGTAATAACCAAAGGACTATCTGAGGACACATATCCCACCAAAGCTGAATCCAAAGCTGTTGGAAACACAGATTAACAGGTGAAGTAGGGTCTCCCTCCCTACGCAAATCTGGCAGGGACTCCACATTTTGAACACTGATTTCTATCTGTGAGTGTCTCTAAAAGGTGGTCAAGAATTTACAGATAATACCTGCTGAAGTATAAAGCAAGTAAATTACCTTCAGTATAGTACTAAAGGCGACCTAAGGCAACTTTCTCTTTAAGAAGCAAAGAATAGTTCTAGTGAAAAGGCAGCAAGTATCCTCTGGAGAGTCAAAATAGGTCACCTTCTTCCCTATGTACATCTTAGGCAGCCTTCAGAGAGACACTTGGGCAGGCTCCTGGAACTAAAAATAAGGTGTGTGAAGATAAGCAATATGACCACTGCCAGCCTCAAAATAAAGAATATGAAACCAGGCAGGGGCTAAAATATGGTGCAATATGCATTATTCTTTACCAGCACAGCTCCAGGAGCACAGGAATGTGCAGGAATACATGCCACCATAGAGAGAGCCAGAGGTGAGGCAGCAGCAGCAGCTTGTCACTAAAAGCAGAACAACCTGTTTGTGAGAAACTCCAGAATTCATGGGGACATAAACACTGTTTAAAAATACACTCCTCCTCAGCATTAGGGAGAACTGAAGCTAAACATTCATTAAGAAGCTTGACAAAACTGCACTTAAGATTAAGGAAAATGAAAAATCCCATCATCTCTCCCTCAGGGTATTCTTCCTTGCAGTTACTGCTGCAACGGCAGCTCACATGGATGGATATACCAAATCCAGCTTAAAATTGCTAATAAGGTCTCCACAGTAACACACAGCACAGCCTTTGCGAATCATCTCCATGGATAATAAATTGGTTACATAAAACTTGGGTGGGTTTTGCACCTGATATGCTCTCTGCATTGGTACAGCAATGCTTGAAGAATCTAGTGCAAGCCACTGAGCTTTTTAGACACTTGCTAGAATAAAAGGAGGAGAATTTAGAAGATGATCACATTTAAAACCATAAGGAAAAAACTTGGCAATGTATTTTTATGTGACTTTGGTTTTGGTTTGTTTTTGGGTTTTTTTTTGGGGGGGGTGATGCCACGCAGTTTTTCTGTCCTGTGAAATTGGTTGGGAGAGAATTGAAGTCCTGCCCCCTGTATTTTCCCACTGCTTGCACATTGACCAGAAATCAATTCAAGATTGGTGTGTCTCCAAGTAATTCAAACTGCCATTTCCAGGTAAAATTTCTTAACTCTCCACCATAAAAGCATAAAAGCAGTAACCAGATGGTGCCAATACAGCAGCCTCACATGTTGCCAGACCATCCAGTATCCTGCTGCCCCTCTCACATTTTAGGACTTTGAAAGTTCTCCTAACCTCCCTCTCATGCTCTGAGACCCTAAACATCAGAAACCCCTGCCTTGCCCCAGCCAGGAGCTTCAGCTCCATGTGGAGAATAAGGTCACAGCAAAAGCAAGAACGTGTAATGCTTCACTGCCCTGGAAGCTTTGCTGCACTCAGGACAAAAGATGTACTTTTCCAGATCCAGACATGTTTTAGCTGTGATTCCTCTCTCATTGTGTCATTTGTTTAACACACATGCTTCTCACATGGGCCAGCACATCAATAGAAAAAATGAGGAATACTGTACCTTGGATAACCATCTAAATCTATTATTAATAAACAGTAACATATTATGATATTTTATACAGTCAAAGACCCTCTTGTAAAAAAAAAAAACAAAAAACAAAAAAAACCCACCTAAAAACTGAAAATTATTTAATTTGTATGCAACAAACAACTTAATCATCATTTCAAAAATCACTTTAGAGCACAGTATGTCACAAATAAGAACTGTAATAATTATAACAGAAATATTATTCTTTACATAAGACATAAGATCTATTACATATGTATATAAGAGTTACAAGTCTAGTTGAAAAAGACTGCTTTAGCTACCCAGAGAATACTGTGTGTGTCACACAAACACAGAAACAGCCACCACTTTAAAGACAGTACATACCTGAGTAACAGTAGGGCCACAGAGAAGATATACAACTTCATAAGGAAAATCTACCTCAGAGATTTCATTTTTTTAACAGAAGAGCAGTATTTCTTCCCAAGCAAAAGCAGTACAATTTGCTTCAAACACCCATGAAATCAATTCAAACTTCCATATGTTCTTAAGGAAACTTGTATTAAGAATTATTACCCTTCATGCCTTCTTACAGTTGTGGCTATTTTTTTAAGGTAACGCCAAGAAAGCCTATAGCAAAAGAAATGAGATTTGAAAGCAACCAGTACAGGCACAACTTCTCAGTTACTTCTCAGTTCTTTAAAAAACCTTTAATCTGAAATTATTTTAATACTCACATTTGACACTTACATGGACTACCATCATTTTACAGGGAAAGTCCCCCACCCTCATATATTAGTTATTTAAAACATGATAAGTTGACTGCACTGCAGATAAGTACAAATTAAGTATCAAATGAACCTCTCTAATAAAAGTTCAGAAAATATTTTAAAAAAGCATGAAATCAATGTTCAAAAGTGAATGGTCTGCCAAGCTACATGTACTCATCTTTTTTTTTTCCCTCAAGAAGCAGGCTTGCTTATTATTTATTATAAACTGGCCAAGATTTTTTTTTTTAATAATAATGTTTGGTTTCAGAGCTGAACGAAATCTGTAATTTTATCTTTTCCTGAAATTAAAATTGAGAAAATCTAAAAGTCCATCTCAGAAGAACTACAGTATCTTCTAGTTTCTTGGAAACTAATTAACGAATTTTTGTGAGACTATCAAGCCATTTTATTTCAATAGCTCAAACATGAGACAGAGCAAAGGCATGAAACTGAAAAATCCGAGCCAGACTTCTTAACTACCTGGCTGACAGTCTAGGAACTTTTAAGCTTAGTTGTAGGCATTGCAGTCTAATCTAAGAGTTCACAGGTTAAGAGTGCAAACTACTGCAGCAGAAGTTATCAGAGAGATATTGCTCTTGATACCAAGTTGCTAAAGGTGCAGGTGCCAGTCTGCATTCTGTATTAAAACAACCACTGAACCATTATGTATCAATCTGGACACAAGGGCACTAGCTGCACAGAAGAATATTTTCTATTTAGAGGGCCTAAGATGGACTTCTACAGTCATGTTCTCAGCTTGCAGGAGAAACAGCTGCAAACAAAGTATTTTAACAGTCAACTGCATCCTTATTAAGAATATTGATTAGCTGTGAAACATCAGGCTTGTGCAGCTGAATATAACTGTAATCAGGCAGTTGCACCCATGATTTCTCTAAGCTGTAAAGACTCTGGGGTGTTTGAGACCTGGGCTGTAATTTGTTATTCTGGTTTAGGTTTCGGTGGATTGTTTTGGGTTTTTTTACATTCTTGATACAAAACATCAGGAATTTCACCTTCAAAAAATTCTGTGAACTGAAGCGCCAAAATACACAACATAATGGCTGGCTTGCTAAGCAGCAGCTGCTGCCAAAAATGGTGGACAACTATATACTATGCAAAATTTATTTCTGCAGAGAAAAGTCTGACCCCAATGTCCTGCTTCTCATGAATCTTATTCTTTCTTAACTATAAATAAATAATATAGCAAAATACAGTTGTCTGCTGCACTTTGTTGTACTTTCTTACCCTTCTGTAAAGTTGCAACTGCAGACATGCTGGTAGAAGCAAAGAACTGCAAATAAATAGGAAACCAAGTAACATGAAAGAATGGAGAAATATTCTTCCTAGCAGAAGTGAATCACAGACCACTGAAGGAGGTACCTATACAAATGGCATAACCTTTTAATAACTCTTTTGAAAACCTGTGATATGAGACTACTGGAAAACGATGAAACAAATACTTACCTTTTAAAGTTTACACTAGTACTCCCTGTAAATCCAACCTGGAAACCCCTCATATCCTAAAAAAACAACTGGAAGAAACAGTGGAACTGACTACTTGTAGACAGAGACAAAGCAACAGACTGATGAGTAATAGCCAACACTGGCTATTCTGGTCAGGAACAAATCATGTCAAAACAAATCTGATTTGCTCCTGTTACAGGGTACCAACTGTAATGGATAGGAAAGACAAAAAGATGCAACAACTTTCAGTCTTTTCCTCATGTGTCATCATCCTCTATGTCTGTTACGAAAACACAGTTTGCAACAGGTACAGGTAAGTTTTATTAGTACCCCACTCCTGTGTGCCTACTTGAGACTAGAACAATTAAGGAACAAAACAATAAACTTTTCATTAACCAAGGAAAAAGGAGAATAGGATGTCTCAGAAAAAAAATTAAAATCTAGGTAACATCTAATGCATGACACTGTCATGTCTTGCAAATAGATTGTTACAGAATTTAGGCATAATGTTTTCTTGCATAATGCATCAAGGTTAAAAATACCCACGTGATATTGATGCTGTAAGCACTTGAGTTAAGCAAATGCATTTCTCCCCATTTTTCTAAGCAGACCTCAAATTTCAGGTACTTGAGCCCAAGTAACATGTACAAAATGTGAAGGCTTCTCCAAGCCAGAAATAATGCCACATTAAGTGTCTTAAAAAATCCTTCTCAATCACCCCACAAGCTAAAGTGTGGGATAATCCTGAACACCAGAAAAACCTGAGACAATGATCCTGGCACCCTGCCATCACTCCCACAGCCTGCTGAAAAAGGAAAACTTGCTGCAGGTATTCACAGACTCCAAACCATCTCCTACAGGCATGCCACCGCACCACCAGCAAAACTCACTGGAACACAGTATCAAAACACCATCTGCAATTGGGTCATTACCACACCAGAACAACCGACCAAATCAGACAGTTCAGGTATGTGGCTTAGGTCTGCTGCCTACAATCATGCATTTTAAGTAACAACGTAGAGAAAGGGAAACTATCCTTTTTTAGATCCACAAGCACTGGCAATTCAGCTGTTTTCTAGAAGAGGATTAGAATTTAAATTACAAGCTTGGGATGTGATCTGAAATAGGTAAGATGCAAGCCAACACTGTGCTGCTTCTACATAAAAAATAAAGCAATAAACCAAACAACCCACAACCAAGAATACCCCAAACTCTCCCAATCCCCATTATATCAGAAAGAGGCTACAAGAAAGTGTCTCCACAGTATCTCTAACTTTATTGGTGTCTCTAACAATGCCAAAGAATTCAAAGCTCCTACTTTGAAAATATATTTATTTATATATTTATATTTATATTTATATTTATATTTATATTTATATTACATATCTATACTATGTATAGGCATTCAATAATGCCTATAAACTGCTTGTCACCCATTCCTGAACTAATGAAGCTCTACCTTCATAAGCACTTTTCTCTTTAAAAAATAATTACCTCAGAAATTATAATATTTAGAAATGGACAGGATATTTAGCAAAAAGATAAAAACACATCTGATACAGAAAGAAAAAGGACTAAATGTAGTGTAAGAGCTACTAGAAAAATTATGTAGTAATATGAGTTGTCCTTATCTATAAAAAGCATGTATATTTTTCTTTTTAAATTTCTACTTCCATAGTATGATAGAAAACATGCACCTGGAAATCTGCAGATATTTACAAGAAGAGTAACCTCAGCTACCTTATAGCTCAATCAACTTCTAGGTGCAACAAACTTACATGAATGCTTAAAGACACTACCGTATTAAATAATAAGAAAAAGTTTTTGCATACAGCCATGCTATATGAAAGATTTTTCTCCGCTTTATATTCAATATATCTGGTACAGAGTAAGTCATACCAAGTAAAATAGCTCCCTAGCATACTGTGATATTCTGTCTTTTGCTAAGATTACCCTACCCTGGCAGACAGATTAAAGTGCTAAAACAAATTCTGTACTAATCCTTGGAAATTCCTGTTTCCCACAAAACACCTAACATACAGTTGAATCCTGTGGCAAACTTTGAGCCAAGAGAAATATTAACATTTCTCTTATCTGGCTTCTTTAAGTGCAGATTTAAATTGTCTATATGCAGAAGGCTTTAGAAGATTCACTGAAAAAAATGAAATTAAAAACTGTCCATAAGACTCTTGGCGAAATTCAGAGACTGTAAGAGATGGAGCACCAGATGTGCAACTGGGTAGATGGGTAGAAGAGCTTACTTAGAAGGTCACAGGATGTACCAGGATCACAACAGGACAGCTAAAGAGTTCATAGTAAAAGAAAAGTATGTGATACAGTGCTGAAACACTCAAATAAAACATATTGATTTGACTGACTTTAAGTTGAAAGAGAAGAGGACAGGAGGCTCCCTTTGAGCACGGAAATGCCATGAGCTGTGGGCATAGCTGGCATAGCCCCATAGTTTTAAAAAACACTTCCTGACTCCTACTATATTGAGACAACAGTTCGGCTGAAATGGCAAAGGATTTTTTTCACGAGGTAGCCTCACACACAGCGCAATGACTGTGCTCTGTCCAACCTCCTGTGCACACAGATGAGGAAGGACTCTGATGTCAGAATTAACATATACCAGCAACAGGTCTGCATCATTTGAGAAATCCAAGTGGCATCTGAAACTTAACCTTCTGTTCTTGATGCTGGTGTAGTGCTTACTGATTATGGAGGAGGCAGAGCAGACCTTCTCTCCACGCCTGTTCCAAACTCAGAAGAGGAAAAGAGAGAACCTGAGCTTTTGTCAATCAGACACCAACTTTACTCCGCCATTTACATCAACCATGGTTTTGTACTTGTAAAAGAAGTGGATGGATGGATGGATGGAAAAGTACATCATCATGTCAGCATCTCACAAACAGAACACCTTCTGGCAAGTCTCTCTACCAAGCCTTCACAATTACATTAGCAGAATTCTGCATTTTCAAAGCCAGGTAAGACTGATACCCTTAAAAAATAAATCCATGCAACTTCTTGAAGAGTTAGAGGGAACAAGAATTATTCCCAAAACAGACATATGGCTACCAAACTTAAAAACTAAAATAATGTTTAAATAATAACTTCAAATTTCTAGATTATTTTTTAAATTCTAGTATAGTAAGTACATGCTGTCTCAATAATTGTGTTTAAAGTGGTGTACTACTCTTCACTTACATATCTTCTCGATTTGTGACCTTTCTTAATTAACAAATTGAGTAAAACATATGGAAACTTAACGATAAAAAGTGACTTGAACTTTTCATAGGAGTGCCATCAGCTCCCACCATTCTGCTACATAAATCTGCTAGAAAATTTTTTCAAACATCAGTTAAAAATAAAACAACTACAGGTTGAGAGGGGTCAAAATGAAGAATCTCTTGGAGACTGTGGCTGTCTGCATACTACATGCTATGTTAAGGAATTAAGAAAAGCTACAGCTAACAGTAGTCTCACATGGCAACAAGGAAGGAAAATTTTGTATTCTGTCTTAGGAAAGAAATATGGCACTTCTGCAGCAGAAAAAGATTCAAAAGTGGAATGAATGTCAGAATAGGACCTCATTCAGAAAGCCTCTTGCATTTTTATTAGCTCTGAAGGGTTGCTTGACTGACAGATCGAGAAACAATATTGTATTTCTACCCAATACGAGTTTGACACAGTCGGAAGATATGCCCCAGAAATTTCACTGCCCTGTGTCCTTTACTTCTGACTTACAGAGAAGCCAATTCACACTCTAATCCTAAATTCCTTGTTATCTTTATTAAAACTGTCAAGATGGGAAAAAATTTGCTCCAAAAAAGAAGAAATTCTCAAATACAGCCACCTGATCACAACAAATCAAACAAAAATCATTTGGCTCTTTTACCAAACCACCATATAACAATTTCCAATCAGTATAAATCTAGATGTCATCCAAACTACCCATTCCTTATGTTGAATGATCAGCCACTAAGCCCAGTAAAACTGTAAACTCTATCCCAGTATCTTCTTTATGCTTTTCTGCTGCTTATTTATTTTCTTTTCTGTAGCTCTCTTTCCTACCAGTCTTGTATATAGCACAGTATACTGTATCACAGTACACTGAAAAATAGAAAAAGGGATGAGAACATTTGAGAATAGTTTTCCAAAGCTGCTGACAGATGTTCCTGTAAAGAAAACGAGTGAATAAAGCCACTAAACACCTAAGAAGTGGAGAAAAAGTAATCTACTTAAAGTGCAGCTAAGAGGACTCCATTATGAAATCTTTGTAACAGTAAGGGCAATGGAACACTGAACCAGATCAACTGAGAATTTTGTTTAATCTATATAATTTCAGAAATTCATAGAAGACATAATTTTGATCCAGTCTTAGAGCATAGAAAGGGGAAAGGGATCATCTCTTACCTTCTCTTTTGATTTCAGAATTGGAAAACTAAATTACTTAATTCCTTCGGGAAAATGTATCTGAGAAAATCTGTTTAGTACAGAAAAAAAAAAATTCTTTTAAATGAGAAAGTCTACAATTTTGCTTACTACTTGAGCTATGCCTTCTAAGATTTTGTGCACATGTGTATGTACTGTAAATGCTGTAACAAGTCTATCTCAAACTCAAACACAGTTTTGGTAAACACAGCTTGATATTGATAAATATGCAGGCGTGTATAATCTTAAAGGCACTATAACTTAAGGACTAAGAAAAGGAAGGAACTAACAGATACTTTGTCTCAATACTAAAAGAAATGCCTTGCCATTTTAGTGATCCTTACACATCAACAGACATTCAACTCAATACATAAACATATTTCACTATCACATATGCCCACTTGAGCCAAAATTCTCAAGCTTTCTTCAGTTTTACTCTTTCAGGCACTAAAGCATGAAAGATACATACAGCAGACTGGGTAAATAGCTGCAATCTTGTCCATTTGTAGCACTGGGCTAGTGCAGATCAGTCTCAACCATTTCTCCTGTAATTCTACAGACTAAGAAAGGACACATGTCTCCCAATATACCAATTTTCCATCAACTTTCATCTCTCCCAGTATTTCTGATGAAATTATCCCATCTGGGGTTTTTGCACTTAAGGTTGATCAGCACCAAACAGCCTGCTTGTTCCCCACCCACCAGTATTACATGGTTTCTAGATCCATGGCCGAGGGAAAGTGCTCACTTAATCAAACAATGGCAGAAACATCTCATCAGAGGCTAATTAGGTATCTGTGTGAAGAATTTTTACACCAAGTATGAACATAAACAACCAGCATTGAAAATTTCTGCAGTAGCTGAGAGGCTACACCAAAATGGAGGCTAAAGCCTGCTGTGGTTTCCCTTGGCTGCATCCTTTCCACTCTTTCCTCTTTTCACTGTGTTCCAAAATAAATCCTCCCACCAGCAGAAAGCAATTATCACTGTTATTTTTAGACACCACCTCCCATACACTTCCTGACATTTTCTATAATAAAGTGATGCCTCTGCTGTTTGTGGAAGAAAGAACTCACACTAGGAAGGACCTGGACATCCTACCTGCAGCCAGAAGGCAAGATTAAAATTCACAGAGCACCAAAAGCATTTTCCTCTGACGAGTTCAGCCCTGACCCATCTGCTGACTGTTGCAATCCCTAGTTAAATGTACCTGCATCTCCTGAATTGTTACACAAGGAGCTTAGGTACTCAGGTCTGTGGTTTCTTGCTTGTAACAGCTTCCTATCTACTCTGTGCAGCCAGGCAGAGCACAGAGGTCCTGAGGCTCCCTCCACATATACAAATGCTACTTCCTCACAGAACATGAAAAAGCTGAGATCAAGGCTTGCACTTCAGGAGCTGCCAGAGGAACTCAAATAAATAGTTTCAAAGAGCATCCATGACACATGACAGTCTTTACATCTCTATTACCTTAAGTGGCTATTTCTTCAGTCAGTGACTTTGCATCCACAGCACATCTACAAAGATGTACTCACAACATTTACACACAGAGCTAGAACATCTTGAGGAGCAATGAAATGAGAAAAACTAAATTTTCACTTTAACAAGTCACAAACAGTGAAATGTGTTTAGACAAACATACCACTAAATACAAAATACATCAGTCAATTTTCCTAAGAAAAACTGAGAAATTTACAGCTAGCATCAAATAAGCTGTAAAGATTAATTGAGCTGCCTTTTCAAACTGTGGTTTGTGAAGCCATTTTTCCCTTTCCATCCTTGTTCAAACGACTCTCTACAAGCAGTCCTTAAAGAGAATCAGGTTAATCAAAAGGTTAATCAAGAGCACCAAAGAACAAGAAAAGCAAATCATAGTATCATGCATAGAGAAATACGAATTAGTGCACAAAAATATGTCTCTTCCTTCTTTTACACGAAATTGATATACTCAAATAATTTATTTTAAAGATAAGAAATCAAATATTAAGCATCTTTCTTCTCCCAAATATTAAGCATTTTCTGTCTGCAAGAACCAGAAGCCTACATTATATATGCTTTTCCTGCAAGCTTTAGTGCAACAGAATTTGACTCCTGATCATTGTTAATCTGAGCAAAACATGGAATATTTTAATTTATCATCTTTAAACTTTATTCAATACAAACCAGTAGGATGCTCATAGCTGTTTAGGGGGATGCTGATCAGGGACAAATTGCTCAATCAGGTTGAAGTGAGACAATGGCAGGCAGCAGTTTTCACTCCCGTGCTAAAAATGGAGACAAACTCCTCCCAACCCAAGCAAGAAGCTTTTCTCTTCAGCTTACTTCCCGTTCTAGCCAAGCTTCCTTCAGCTCTTTCAATATCTGTTACCAGTGTAGCACGAAGAATAAGTATGTCCCTTGTATAGATAACTAAACTGGGCATCTCTAGATGCATGCATGTGATATCTGCATTTTTCTTCCTAGTTGTTTCACTTTTAGAACTAGGAAGAGTCAGCAAATACAATCACACTGACATTCTCCTTTTCCTTTAATATTTATTCTTCCAATTCTGTATTCTTGAGTACTCTGTATCCATTTCAATGACCAGGCATTACAAGGAAAATTAAGGTTTTCACGAGAAATTAAATCTCAGCGAAAACAGGTAGGAAAGCATGAGATGCCTTTTGAAATAGTACAGAAACACTTCTGTTTCACTTGTTGCAAAGTTAAAATTTCAAATATGAAGGAGACGGTCTGAATTTCCAGCACAGATTTGATTTACAAACATGTATTGGTCACAGAATAGTTAAGGTTGAAAGGGATCCCAAAGATCTCCTAGTTTCAGTCCACCTGACGTGCATAGGCACAGCTTTCTTGAGATAAGGTAGCTCAGAGCCCCATCCAAAATGGCCCTGAACACTTCCAGGAATGGGGCATCCACAATTTCACTGGGCCGCCTGTTCCAGTGCCTCACCAGCCTCACAGTAAAGAATTTATTCCTAAACTCTAATCTAAACCTACTCTCCTTTATTGTAAAATCTCCCCTTGTCCCTTGTCCTGTCAATACACGCTCTTGTTAGGAATTCCCCTCCATCTTTCTTGTAGCTCCTTCAGGAAAGGCAAGGCCACAATTAGGTCACTCAAAAGCCTTCTCTTCTCCAGGCTGAACAACCCCAACTCTTTCAGCCTTTTCTCATGGAAGAGATGTTATATCACTCTGATCATCTTGGTAGCCTCCTGTGGACTTGCACCAATATATTCTAGTGCTGAAGACCCCAGAGCTGGACAGCATCACCTCTCCTGACCTGCTGGCCACAGTGCTTTGGATGCAAATGATATCTCTTCACAAGATCAAAGCTAAACAGAATACTAGAAAAAAAGACATTAAAAAAAAAAAAACAAACAAAGCCAAGAAAAAAAAATAAAAAGAAAGATATCAAACCAATCAACTGAAACGAAACAAAAAACCCCATGGAAAACAACAAAATGCATTGCTAACTTGCTGAGCCAACTTATGATTTACACTAGTATCACCTCCTCCATGTAATGACTATTTCTGACTGCCCTTTGTTGGTGTCCTGTTTTGGCATCTGTTCGCAGAACTGTGTTTGCCCAAGTTCTCAAGCTCATGCCAGCTGCCTATGACCACCTGATGGAGCTGCAGTTCAGCTGATACTCTGCTGGGGATGCAGCATTGACCTGGGTTTGGCCAGCAACTCACATACTGGATTTACCCATATTTCACTTCTGTATGGGAAAAGAGACCTGAAGTCAGTGAGTATTCCCATAAATTTGTAAGATCTTTTCAATTATATATGTATTACCTACATATATAACACCTTGTTCTGCTAAATAGAAAGGGGTATTCCCAAATTTAACAGGAAACTGCAGTATTACCTGCAGAAAAAAAATCCAAAACTTATACACATTGTCATATTTCTCCCACATAATCTTTTCTCATTTCATATTAAGATTTTCACATGATACCAAATCCTTGCTCAATTTCTAGTTGCTTAGAAAAATCAGATCATTGACAAATGTCTGGTAAACTACTATAATTTCAACATTAATTTTTCATAGGAGTGATCTAAAACAGCTCTGAAAAGGTATGAAACAGATCAAATCACCACATATATCAGTAAAGATTAGAAGATGTATCTATCTTTAAGTTGGTAACCTGTTCAACAACTAGACAATGTCAGACTAGACATTGCTAACTGCTAACTAACCACAGTTCAACACTCATAGCTCATTAGTAAAATATAATGCATAAATTTCTTTTTGAAAAACACTGGATCTTCCACACAGATACCTCTATAGCTGAGAAGAAATTATCTCACTTTTTTGCAATTAACACTTTGTTGCAGCAGCTGAGTACCTGTAAGTTGTCTCCCAAATGAAATACAGTTCTTAAAATACAGCAAGCACATGGCCTGGTTGTGATATCAGTGTACCATTTTTAAAATTCTAAATTACTTTCAGCCAGAAAAATGCATAAAGTTGTTCTTTATTTCCACAATATTTCTTTTTTAAAAAACCCTATCCTTTGATTTGCAGGCTCTTAGAACAGGAGCAATAGATTGGTAGAACTAAATGTATGATTGGTTTCACTGTAATGCCTTCTGTACTTGTACTAAAAGCCAGAACTGCCTTGAGAAAGCAGCAATTTTTAAAAATCTATATTAAACTCATGGAAATCAGTTAAAGATGCAATGACACAACATGGTGACATTTCTTTAAATATTCATTGCATTTATTTACCAGCAAGTCCAAACTCCTCATTCTCAATCTCACCCTAATCTTTTATGAGCAGTTCATACTTTAGCCATTCTAAAACAATGAGTTTACACATTCTGCAAGGAATTCAAGCTTGTAAAAAGAAATACAGAGGTTCTATTTGTCTGGTTTTTCACAAACACCTACATCAATTGTCCTAAATTCTATCAACAGTTAGTCATCTCTCAAAAGAAAATTGCCCTTTTTTCAGCAAATCAGAGTTCATTCCATTGGTATATTTGTTCTCAACAAATCCAAAATAACATTCACCACCTCTGTTCCCTTTAGATGGCTCTCAAGAGAAGTTGCTCCCTTTAAGCATTCTGGTATTGTATATAATTTATACTGACTTTCAATCATCCCTCCCCGAATCTGGAATGATCTGTCCACCCTCTGTCCACATGTGCTGGAGCAGCTGAAATGGCTGTCATTATCAGCAAGTTTGCAGAGCAAAATCCTACCTCCAACTCATCATTTATATCAAACAGCTTCCTACTTTCCCATAAGTACTGAATATATATCACAGAGGTTTAGTCAACACCTCCTACTAGACCATCTCTAAATCTCTGTGTCTGCTATAACAAAATAATTCTCAGGCTCTGTCATCTGTGAGGGTCAAGAAGTTTTTTCTTTTATAAGGGTCACAACACTACGCTTGAAGTATGTGATGATAAGTCCACAAATTAAATTTTAATCGATCTATCTGCTTTTACTTTTGAGTGGTTTTTTTCCCCTTTAAAACTGCCCAAGAAAATCAACATCTGTAGTTTCAACACCCAAAGCTACAGAGGTTACAAATATTAACATAAGTTCAATTAACTTTCACTCAGTCCTCCCTTCATTTCGTTGAGATTAGGTACTACAACAGATTGAGATAATCTTAATAGGTGTTTGACAGTTATTTCTGTCAGTCTATTAATCAATGCAAAAGCTTTATTTCTTGAAAAATAAAATCCATGCCTTAATAGACAATATATATCTATTTAATGGTTGCAAAGTACATCAGAGAGTACTTATCTGTGGAATTTTTCCAGCTACTTACAGAGTCTTTGCTTATTGATAATATTCTTCTCAGTCACCCTGTAAAACTTTTTCTCTTAAGGACACAAAAGATATACTTAATAGAAAATGACAAAATTAAATCTTTCTGTAGACCACTTACACTACGGTTAAACTAAATGCCTTCCTACCAACGTGCAAAAGATCTTAGGAACCCTTAAACCACGGATTACTGGCATAATGGACTACACCAGCTCGTGTCAATTCCTACTTATGTTACTTTAATCAGGATTACCAGCACAGGAAAAACATCAGACCTTCAAAATGCCTATTATGCTGTATTCTGTAAATGAAACATTTTCATAAATGCTAATACTGTACAGTGTATTAGCATTATATTTTATGCATCACTGCCCCCCTCCAAACTGAGTATAAATGATCCACGTGAACATTACTGTCATAAATATGCACACTAAATAATTTAAACATACAATATGGTGTTTTTACTTACAGCAGTCATAAATATGAGAGCTACCTGAAAATTACTCAAGAGCAGCCATCTCCAGCTTACAGAGAAGAATTTAAGTATCTTTGTCTACATTAAAAGTACTTCACTTCCTGGTTTAAATTTCCTAATTAAGTTTAAAAACACGGATTTATTGAAATAGAATTGAATATGACAATGGAAGATGGAAATACTGCAACTAGTTTATTAACATCTAACTCAGTTGTGCATTGCCTCTGAACAAAAGACAAGCATACCAGACACATTTAAATACTGCATTTTCCACGATATCTGACTATGCTAACACAAGATGAGGGAGGTGACTGTGTTACATACAAAATTATATTACAGTATGTATTTGTGTGACTTTAAAGTAAATTACAGTAAAATTCTGAAAAATACTCCAGTGGTGATCTCAACAAAAGAAGAAACAAAATGTCATTTGAGACGGAGGTTATGGCAGCCAAAATTTAGAAAGATCCTCTGCATGATAAATTACTCAAATATTTAATTTTACCTCTGGAAACTAAATCACAACTAGTGATCCAGTCATGACTCTTAAGCCTCTCAAGAGAAGTAAAATGAAAGCATTAGAATTTGACAATACTTCATTCCAATTTTTCAAGTCTTTCACTTAAGATGAATCCAACTTCACCAGGGTTCTTTTAGCTGTTTAATTAATGACTCCACAAAACTGTCAACACAGAAAATCCCATATGAGTAGTGACTATTATTGACCGCCTAAAAAGAGAGAAAAGGTAGTCAGCTTCCATCAGAATAAACACCCCAACAATTTGAATATATTAGTACTCAATATTCACAGGAGATCTTAATATTCAGAAGAAATACCACAACAAGCAAGAAAGTGTAAAATTAACAACAAAGACATCAAAGGCTATCTTAGTATTTTTACTGACAGCTTTTGAAGTCGAGAAATGACATTTCAAGCATGGGCACAGCCCATCTAGGGAGGTGGTGCAGACAATATTCCTGGGAGTGTTCAAGAAATGAGAGGACATGGCTTAGTTGACATGGTGGTGTTCTATCATAGGTGGGGCTCAATGACCTTGGAGGTCTTTCTGAACCTTAATGATCTATGAAATACCAATTTCTTAACTTGCTCTTAGATATCTTACAGTTGACCAAAATATTTTATTCACCCACTCTTGGATTTTAAAAAGTGAGTTTGGCCCATTGCCAAGTCTGGCTCTGTATCAGATCTGTGCCAGAGCAGCCCCATGTGCTTCTCCTAGTCTTTTATATTATCAAGCTCTCGCACACTAGTACTGCACCTTTCTAAATAACCAAATGTACAGCACAGGATACAATGTAGAAATCACAGGAAACACAAGTTTCTACATTGAAAACAAACAAACAAAAACCCCAGCTACAGAAAGCAGAGTCTGAGTATTCACAAAGGTGAAAACTGGAACAGAAGTTGTGGAAATTACTGATTTCTACACTATTTATCTGACATTTTCTAGAATGAGAAAACTAAAATGAGATTTATTTTTTTTTACTTCAGCGTAAATATGTCCCCAATCCATAACAACCACAGATTTCTCAGGTTTGGAGAGGGTTTTTTGGTTTTTTGTTTGTTTGCTTGTCTAAGCCTAGCACAACTTCTGTAAGATGGAAAATTGAACAACTACTCCAATTCAATCACATTTTCATAGCATCAGTGAAAAGATATTTTCTTTTCATAGAAAGGAATATAAACTGTAAGTATTGTCATGATAAAAAAGGTAAGGTAGTTCTCAACATCCAGGATCTCAGGAAAAGGCATCATTTTTGTACTACAGAACAATTACTGTCTTTTCACTGACATTAAATCAGTTTGCTCTAGATGAGAGTTTAGCTCCTGGTAGAGAAGACTGGTTTGTCAGGACTCACAAGTTTGCTCCAGGTGCTGCAGCTGCTGTACCCAGATAATCAGCAAAAAAGTTGCAAGACTACCAAACCTGAGTTCTTAATTTTCTGTTGATACTTTAAGTAAGTCCAGCTGTGGGAAAGCTTTCTAGCAACATCCTTACAAAACTCCAATAGTCTTATAAGACTCTTAAGGACACAACGATCTTGAATAAAGGTGTTGTGCTTAGGATATGTGATTTTCACTGTAATATTTTTTCTTAGCAGGTACAAATAATGCTGTAGTGGTAAATGATGTGCAACATTAATTGTTTTAATTCAGTGCTTTGAGCACGTATCTTCAGTGCACTTCCAGGAAAGACCATTACTCATCAATGGATCAGACATGAAGCATGAAATAGCAGACAGCAAAGGCAGCCACATCTTTATAAAAGGAACAGGACTTCTTTGCCACTACTCAGCACCCATGAGACCACTGAGTCCAGTCTGGGGCCTGCTACCAGCAGGAAACTCTGACAAAGCACAGTAAGCAGCTCAGTGGAGGCACACCAACACTGGTATAGCTGGAGCATTTCCCTGTGAGGAGAGGCTGGAGGACCAGGGCTGGTTCAGCCTGGAGAGTGGTCAGCTTCAGGGACACCAAAGAGTTGCTTCAGGGCCAGTGAGGGACTGTCAGGGACCTGAACTCTTCTCAGCAGGGCGTGACACATGGGTGAGGGGCAATGCCACCGGGACCAGCTTGAAGGAAACATTCTCCCTGAAGGACAAAAAGTGGTGGCTCAGGCTGCCTGGTGCTGTGCAGGCTCCATCCCTCCCTCCTGAGCCCCCTGGTGTGCTCCTTGCTGCAAGGACAGCACCTGGCAGCCAGCCCCCTCTGAGCTCCCTGTCCCCAGGTTATCGCACAACCGTGCAGCCAGAGGCAGCCGGGGGTCTGCAGGTGACACATCCTTGGACACAGCCAGAGGATGCAGCAAGGACAGACAGCACCCAGAGAGTCTTCTCAGACTTCACAGGCTTTAAAAACACTCAAGAGCCCAAAAGTGGATTTCCTGACAAGTCTAGCAAGTGGATAATGTGCAGTGTGTAGATCAGGGCTGGCATAATGGTTGAAAACTGTAGTTGTGCTTTCAGTGCTGTTAAAATGTACAAAAAAGATTTAATGTTTGTAACAGTACCATTCCACAGTGCATTGCACATGCCACGCTTGATCATATTTTATCTGATACTCTGCTCTCAGATACAGGTTTGTAAGAATGTTGAACAGAAGAGAAAAATCCTGCCTTTAGAGCACCTCCACTTTTCACAGTACCACAGAGTGCTCCATTTACGACATGGATCATAGAAACTGATACACCTAGTTGTTTTTGGATTCAGCAACTAGTCCAAATAAATAGACCAAACTAGACCAAATAAATAAATCAATTAAATAAGTAAAGCACTGAAAATAAAATATCTAGTCTAGTCAAATAAAATGTCTAGTAACTACTTCTCAGTGACCCACTTAGGCAGACCAGAAATACAGCTAAGTAATTCTATACCACAATAATTCCACATCTCTGTATAACAGAAGAAATAGGACCCATTCATTTTCATAAGTATTCATAATTTGCATGTTTCACCCAAATCGTGATCAGTATTTTCTATATGTGTAATCTCCACTTTCATGTGTAGCAGAGTCCACCACACATTAGACATTCTAATAGTTCTCTATCTTAGCTGATCCTCTTAGTCTCTCGATCTTTCCCATTTTGAAGAGCAACCTAAAAGTGGATTTATGTTTCAAATGAGTAATTTCTAACATATCACTTCCACATTTTAGTTTCAAACCTCCTCTTAACATTTTTAAGACTCCTACTTGCACTCTCAACTCCTGTTGCTAGATGTAGTTAATGCTTAGATCAAGCTGTGATGTTTTCATTGAAAGAAACAGTAACCCTCTAAGCACTGCAATTATTTAATGAGCATCAGAGGATGCACGTATGTAAGTGGATGTCAAGACAGAAAAAAACACTCTTGCTGAATATCTTAAATTTATTAGGTCCATTTAATAATAACTTGTTGGGTGATACAAATACTGGATTTTCATTATTGTTGCCAGAATATATTTTTCATTACTAATATAGGCCAAAAAGACAACTGCAAGAATTGGGACATGACAAGCTAGGACTGAAAGAAATCCTTTCCCCAGGAGGACTTGGAAGTGTTGGCACAGGAACTGTGCCAGAGACTGTGCATCCTTAGGATGAAGCCTCAGGCAGTAGCCTCAGGCAGTCTGGTCTAACCCTCTGGCTGACTCTGCTGTGAGCAGCCCCCTTCACCAGGCACCCCCCAACCTCCCAACCACCCAACCTCCTTCCCCAGTGAAGCAGTCCTGTGTTTGTGATTTCTATTCCAGTGCTGGCAAGAGGAAGAAGCTGCCCTTAAGTCTTCTCATGCCTTGAGTAATCGGAGGAACAACCAATGCCAGTTACTTACTACCCTTACAGACAATCGATTTCCTCCAGATACAATAATGTCCAGGCCTTTTCGGTTTTACCTATTTAATAAAAACATCACTGCAACATCAAAGGACCATTCCAGTTTAAAAAACAGCATGCTACCTCTAAAAATATGACCCAATTGTTTTAAATTAAAAAAAAAAAAAAAAAGAAAATGTCAAATGCTTTTTATGATTACATGAAGAGTTTGTCTAGGTTGAAGGTTTTTCCTATAGTGCACAAGTTAGGTTTATAATTACCTAGATCTTCCACTGCTTCAGAAATCTGTGTACAGCACTCCAGTTTGCAATACAACATCGTGCTAATGTCAGGAAAGACCTGACTCTATGCTACTGGTCTCCTCAAATCAGCTTTACTTAAAAGCACTTGAGATCACATCTGGTATGTCACAATACGCTTTTTAAAAAAAAAATCTTACAATGCTATTGACTTGCTCTTGAGACAATTTATGGGAAAGTCTTTGTAGAGGTGTGGAAAAGGAAAACAACTCATACAAATCTAAAGGAGATTCTACAAAATAGACTGATCTATTTTCATCAAGTGCTGCACCGAAAATATCTTCAGAAGGGCTGTTGGCTAGATGAAAATCATCAAGTATTAAAAAGAACAAAATACAGCAGTTAGAAAGGAAACATACAAGTCATTTGAATTATGATTACCCCGGCATGATGTTAATTATTATCATAGAAATACCAGTGTAACATTTTGGGGTTTTATGTAAACATCAGCTGCCCAAGTGGATGCCTTTCTTCCTGTATTTGCAGCAAACCTTGCACTTTTAATACAATTTTTTATACTTCTTAAACTCAGGTTTTTCTAAAGGTCACAATTCTCTACTTTCAAATATAAATAGAGTTTATATTACATTTTGAGTAGCTGAAAAAGTAAGGGATTTAGCACTGGTGTACACTTAATTCTCAAAACATTTGAGTTTCAAATACATTTTTTTTTGTAGCCAGGTAATGCCCAGACAAGCTGACAGTCCCTTTCACTCAAACTAAAACAAGTATTTTGAAAATTCTGTCCTTCTTGGTAACTGTTTGCTTGGCTGGATGGTTGGTTTTGTTTGTTTGTTTGTTTGTTTATGAAGAGTAAGTGACAGAGCAAGTACTTCATGCTCTCTTTTGAGATGTCTGAATGAACTTGCAGGACAGAAATTCCATGACTAATTCAACTCTTGAAAGTTTATAGTCATGCAATGTGTTCTCCCACTAGTGAGAATTAGTACCTTTTTTCTATTTTAATTACTTTGTGCTAGTATTTTGAACCTCACATTCTGGTATCCAACCCATAAGGTGAATAAACATAGTCGTCTTTTCCTGGTGGGCTTCAGGTACTTTTCTAGTGCAGTCAACTTAGTTTTATGCCTTATTTATAAATACTAATATATATTTTTACAGGAGTTCCTTTCTGACAAATCAAGAAAACTAACAAGCTGTGGAAGTGCAACTACGACAGACAGGACTCAGTGCCTCACACAAATGTGTGCACACATAGTTAAATGATATTATATAGTGACATGACCAGAATAAACGCTATGTAGATTATTTTATAGAAACCTAAAACCACTAACACAAGCCAAGCATCTATCTAACTGGGGTGTTTTTCATGTAACATCTCTGAGACTAAGTCTTGCAGAACTGTACTAGTTCATTTATAAGTCAACACCATGTCTACATATATGGAGTAATTACACTAATATGGAGTAATTATACTACCTATATATTCCATACACATTATAATCTGTTCACTGAGGCTTCATGATGACTCTTCACAGGTTTATGATTATTTTTAAGTAATAAACTCAATCCACATTTTGCTGTATTTGGAGGAAAAGTGATTAATTATACAATTTAGGAACTGTACTACTAGAGAAAATTAGAATTCTTGCTCTGCAGTCTACAGCTGTAAGTCTATCTGCCAGGCTAGACTGGGTAACTGCTGTGCTACGGTGCCACCACAGCTGTCCCAGACTCACACATACTTGCAAGCAGGCAGAAATTTCTTTTTTCCACTTCTTTAGTCCACCTCTTTATACATACATGCATATATATATATATACACATATATACATATACATATATATATATATATATATACACATATACACATATACATATATATATATATATATATACACATATACATATATATATATATATATATATATATATGTATTACAGAAGCTACTAATTCGTAAAGATTCTCCAAGATGCGATACCTGATTTGCTGTTCAATAAACTGGGAGGAGATATATTAACGTTCCCGAAATTACTACTTGCATTGGCAAAGGTATTATTTAGAGGAGAGTTTAAATTACATAGTATCCATTTTAAGAATTATATCAGTAAAGCACAAGAGAACCATTGAGTAAAGCAGGTAATCTAAATCCTTATTATATTTTTTAGGCAAGACTGACACGATCCACTTCCTTTCCCTAAATCAATCTCATGCTCAAGCCGTGGCATGGGTAATCCATTCAGATATCTGCCTAAGAATATCAAAAAAGGTATATAGGGAACCATTTTGACGAAAACAAACTGTCTTAGTTTAAATCTGTGTTTGACAAGTGATATGAGGGTTAAAGGAAAACAAACTATAAAAAAGAAAGTCACTAGCAAAACCAGCATCTGCTGAAGACAAGCAGCAATAAAGCTGACAAATACTATATCTGTACCCACTTTGCCTTCTGCCATTGCTAAGTGGAATAATGCTAAAAATGTGAACTGTTATGAAGCAGCAAACTAACTTCCAGAAGGATAATCAACAGGAAAAACATTATCTAAACATTAACTAAAGATGGTACAAGTAGGTGTGGAATTGCCTACAAGGTATGTTTGTATTTAATTTTTTTTTGCCACAAAGAACACGCCTGGGCCAAGCATTATCCCTGAAGAGCCTTGCCTGAATTAGGGGGCACACCCACCTGATGCACCATTTTTTCAACCCCTATCTAGAAGAAGGAGGACTGCTTTC
The DNA here is from genome assembly GCA_013398595.1 of Tychaedon coryphoeus. Taxonomy (NCBI): domain Eukaryota; kingdom Metazoa; phylum Chordata; class Aves; order Passeriformes; family Muscicapidae; genus Tychaedon; species Tychaedon coryphoeus. The sequence continues at coordinate 71,845 of WBND01000849.1, read as the reverse complement.
AGTCTTAGTTAACTGTGCTGTATGGCAGTCCAGACAAGAATGCAAGATATGGTTATCTTGTACTGATCAGAGTATTTTGCTCAAAGCTGCAGTGTCAAAGAGACCCATCCAACAGACCTGCTACATCTTCTTTGGAGAACTCCCAGAAGCTCAGAAGGAAGCAAACAAGATAAGTGAAGGAGTGCAGCATCCTGTAACTACACCTGCCTTGGCCTGGCCTTGGTTTGCCCTCGCTCCTGTGGCACCCGACTCACAGGTGGCACGTCCAAACAGACTAAGCCTTCCCAAGCCTCTAGTATCACCTGAGACAACCTGAAATGAAGGCAAGGTAAAGATAAAAATATAAGTATGAAAGTTATGCAAGTATCTCTAGTACAAATAGAAAAAATATGTAAAAGTATAAGTGAAAATTTTCCAGGGGTTTGACAAGGAGAAGCCTATTGCAGAAAGCTCTGATCTCGGCAGTTTCTTTCATTCATTGAAGGATTTGAAAATACTCATGGGTTAAGGCTGGGGAAGCCGTGTCAAGAATCCAGCAATCTGGATATATTGGAATGTGGATCAAGTTTTCCAGCAACTTCTTCATTCCCTTTATTTTAAGCTAAAAAATAATACAGAGATCCATCATAGAACAGGACTATGAGACCTAAAGTATTTAATCTGAGCTTAAACTTGACCAAAAACCCCACATAAAGAGGATTTTAAATAATTTTAAATAATTAAATAATTAACTAAATGGCACTTATCATGGAGCAATTCTGTTTTGTCAGCTTTGAGTATAAAATACGTAATCTAATTTTAGATCTGCAACAGAGTGGGTCTTTTCACTTCAACAGGCATTTACATCTTTGAAAGCAAATTAAGTTATGCTTGTTTGCCAAGCTTCCCACTGTCCTGCCCTATAAAAAGCAAATGGGACTGTATACTTCACCAAAAAG
>WBND01000849.1:41464-70657 GCA_013398595.1 Tychaedon coryphoeus | reverse complement strand
AACACAGAGGGTCATCTGTCCCACGCTCCCTTTTGAAGCAGGGCCATCATTATGGCTTGAAACTCGAATGAACATATATGCTGACAGTCCACTTATCTGCAGAAATTTTTTTCTCTATCAAAATATTAATTACGCGGTGCCAAAATTGTTAAAAATTATTATTTAATAAGCTACCAGGTTTGACACCCCTACTGTCCCCTCCTTGCCAAATAATTAGGATGTACCAAATTTCACCTCATTTATTTCATTTACAAGATATGAAATTTAAATTGTGGAGCATTTTTAATGAAACAGTCTTTTAGAATAAAATTTTAAAACAAGGAACAAAATATTATGAAGAAAACTTCTGTATTCAAAATATCTGTGAAATTTAGGTAATATTGACCCATACTAGAACAGTTTAGGTATTCACTACACAGCTGAAGCCCTGCAAACCTAAAGTTTTAAGGCAAATAAGTATTTTTATTTTTCATGGCAAACAAAGAGAATAGTGAAAGGAACGAATTAAAGGGTATTTTACCTAGGTTCCATAGCTTTATACCATTTGAAGTCTAATTAAGGTAAAGCAGATTCTCTGAAGTGAGAAGAGCAAGTTTATCTTTTTCGGTTTTAAGAAAAAAATAGGTTCTATTAAGTAAGACGGAAAAGACAATGATGTAAAGGCAACTTACTGGAAGCCACGCCGTATTTCCAATGTCTTAAAAAAAATACCCCAGAACAAAGCCAGTCTCCAGATATTCAGGCACTAAAATACCTTTTTTTTTAATGTATCTTTGGTCAAAGAGCCCAGAACACCCCTAGGATGCTTATTAACCCAAGAAAAAAAAATTCTCCAAAATTACAACTAACATTTCTATCTCAGAAACAACCACTAATATCATAAAAGATTAAAATCATATAAGATAAAAAGAGAAGAAGGCAAGTCACACTCAACAACTTTGAGAAACACTGAACATCTGAAAGATTCACCCATTTTGCTTAACGTTACACTGAAGGTAGTCAGTATCCCTGACATAAAATCAATGGAAGGAATGAAGTTGAAACTGTGTTCAGAAAATAAATCCTTTTTAGTTACGGCTGCTATCCTTTCCATCCCTAACCTAAATCAAGCACCGAACGTCTGCACTACTCTGTGAAGAGATATAATAGTAAAACACACATTGGTTGCACCGACAGAAGTCCTTCCATTTCTATCTCCTAACATGCCTCTAATCAGACTTCGGAATGATAAATAAATGTCGAAACAAATTTTCCTTCACTATCATCCTGCTCACACATTAACATAAGAATTAAGAAATCAGGAATTAAAAAGATTCCAGATCATGTCATTCTACTTCAACTACTAAAAGAACCTGAAAAAAACACCAACAAACCACACCACCCAAATCAGCACTCCATGCATGGTAAAACAGCACACTACTCGTCGCTGAGCAGAAAACTGGGAATTCCATAAGCTTTGTGAAGAATAGCAGCTTTGGTTCTGAGAGCAACTCTCTCAAAAGTGCTCTGGCTGGCCCAGGGAGCATGTGGAAAGCTAAGCAGAACCTACCTTTGTGGGTGTTTTGTAACATCTAGAATACTTTTGCCAAAACCACTTACCCTATGAAGATGCAAAACTTTAACACTTCTTTTATATCCCCTTTCTCTTTCTATCCCTGCCTCAAGCTAGATGAAACCCTTGGGGGGGGGGGGGTGGAAGCATTTCCCACACACGTATTCTGCACAACACAGAGGCAAAATCTGAGAAAGAACAATCACACTTTAAAATGCTTGAAAAAATACATATTTCTAGGTGACACATTTTTTATAGGTTTATTGTTTTTAATAGGGTTCTTAGTGATATTTGTCTGCAAGAGTCACTGGCTTGACATGGTAGTGATGCTTATTTCACAGAACCAAATTAAACTGGCTCCAGCCTTGCTGAAAAGTCGCAGAGAACTCACAAAGGAACATGTTCATAAGGGTGAGGAGTAACTGCCTGAACTTTCTGAGCTGCCAACTACAAAACAGCAACATAGCCAAAAGAAAACATCTTCCAGCTGCTAAAAAAAAAAAAAATACCAAAACCAACAAATCTCTACTACAACGCTGGAAGTACAAATGCTGGTAATCTCAATGAACAAACTAACCTACACAATTTTAGAACAAAATTTGTTTCATCTTCCCAATGCAAACTCAATAACAACTTATACCTAATTTTGAGTTAGGTATGTCTTTTACAGAAAACTGACTAAACATTGTCCAAATGCATTCTGTTTTATTTATATGGTTCAATAAGATCTCTAGAGCTAGCATACAGCACTTGCACTATCTAAGTAAAAGGACCCATCTGTACTATCAGTCTGGGTTTTCTCCTTAATAACTCCAAATCTATTGAAACTCAAGGCAATTATTAACCAGATACACTAGAAGTCCTTAAAAATCAGTAGGGAGCTGGCAGACTTCACTAACAAAAGATATACTCAGAGACCAAGAATATCCATTGAAAAAGGCAAATTTTTCCCAATGACTCCCATGGTGTTTAGTATATTAAGTCACTTTGAATTAATTCAAAAAGGATTATCAACAGTGTTAAGCCAATTTCTTTTAATTCCCCTAACTAAAAAATTACATATATAAATTCCAGCACAGAAAGGAAACTGAACTGAAAAATATTTCTAATACAGGCTCTTTTGCTAAACTACATCTTAATTTTCCTGCTGCTCTTCCTATGTATTTGAGTAGCAACTACGAAATATTATATGATCATAGACTTTACAGTAAAATATATAATTAGCAAATGCTGGAGAGTGATATATAGTAAAATTAGTTTCCTTCTTTAGAGTGATTCTAATAAGGTTCAAGCACATGAATCTTTAAAAATGCAAAAAAAACCAAAAACCAAAAACCGGGAAAATTTAATTTCAAATATTCAGATTTCTCAGGATCCAATGACAACAGAAGTCAATGCCATGACATAATGAGTGAGACTGTACCTCCATAAGTCAGCTAGACCAAACCCACCCCCTCCCCCCTCCATTTGTCCTCTGTCCCCACAGGCTCTTTGAAGGAAAAGAAACTTCATGCATTCAACCGCGTGATGTACAAAATACGCCTAACATATAAATTTTGGTTACTGAGCTCACGCTGCATCTCTTTAGGTCTCCTTTCCAGCAGTTTTCTGGTAGACTTGGACTCCTGTCTCTGCTCATACTCTCTCTTCCATCCTGAACTGAAAGTAGCTGACTAAAATAACGTAGCACTCATTTTGAAGTTATGCTGTTACATATCAGCTTCCCAGTAGTGGTCCCGTGCATGAGAATCCTACCTTATGTGTGTGACATAAATAGCAGAAGGCTAGCAAAAATGGTATTGAATACTCGGAGCCTAGGCACACACCATTTTATAAAAAAAAAAACAGGTGTGACAGGCCGTGGCTGCACTAAATTTTCTCTCCTTAAACACTTGGAGGCCTTGAAATAACTTCAAAAATGCTTCCGTTTTGTTTTCAGTATAACTACCATTCAGATAAACTCACTCCTACCAAGTTAAATACAGAATTCAATTCATTACAGACATAAGTTAACAATGCTTTTATCACTGTCTTCTTATCTTGCCATACAAGAGCTTAGCAGTACAACTTCAATAAAATGATTATGTGCTCAGTGTATTCACATTGTTAAATATTTAGAAATTTACTAAATACTTCTATTTAACCATAAAAAATATTCTGATTTGTGCTTTATTTTTGACTTCTACAAAATTCTTTAGCTGAAGAACAACAGCCGTAAAAGCAGAAACGTACAAAATTAACTATAAAAAACACAATAAAAATTGCATGCTAAAAAACAATCTTAAGAGATTAGGCTATTAAGAAAAAATGTTTTCAACCTTTCAACTACTAAAAGTGATCAAGGAAAATGCAACAACATTTAAAATCTACAACCTCCACAGTTATTTTGCTCATTATCAGCTTTCTTCCTCTATTTGGAGTTTAATGCCTGACTCCTTCTCCCCAAAAAAAAAAAAAAAAAAAAAAAGCAATATCCTTTATTTTTTTGCTTTGTCTGATAACTAGAAAACAGCCTCTAAATCCAAGACCTGATCTAAAAGTTTACTACTCGCAAGTTTTTATTAGCTAGCCATTTTTACTTTATGTGGAAAGAGAACAAGAGGAGAAAAGAGAAGCCATTTTTAAAAGCATGCATTTTTCTTGCTCTGCCCTTAGCACTTCTTTTCTCGGCATTAGCTTCCAGGAACTCACTTTTGTTTTCTCAGCTTTTTTCTGATGACAAGTCATGTTGTGATAAGTCATATCAGGCTGCATCAGTCATGCAGCAAATACACTGAAATGCTGAAAAACACTTTCCCCCTCAAAGCCATACTTACAGCAGTAAAGAATTTAAAAGGAGTTTCACAGGAAAAATCATGCCTGCATAGTCTAAAAAAAAAAAAAAAAAAAAAAAGTACAGCATTAATGGCCAATTTAAGCTCTACATTAATTCTAGTTATTCACTGGAGCTAAGCATAATTCATTTCTGATGCTTGTCCAAGAACAAAATTTCAGTCTGTCTTTTTGGTTTTATTTTGCTTTTTTTACCGCAACTAGATAAAGATGAGATGTCTCAAAACTGATCTGCATAAGGCAAAAGCAATAGATTTGAGCAACGTATGTGTGCATACACAAATAAATCTAGAAAACATCACATCACATACTTTAATATATCTCTTCCACTATCTGAAAAAAATGTGAAAAAATCAAAAGTACAATTAACATACAACATATTTTTTAAACTGGAGAACAAAGATCAAAAAAAAAACCAGCCGTCATACAGGCAAGACATCAATGGTATGTTGTAAGAGTTTTATAAAATTAGGATCTGTAGAACAGTCTTCCTGAAACAAATACTGCATACAACCTAACACATAACTGTACAGTTCAGGGGGCTCACGAATTTCACCTCCAGAAACCTTAAATGATGCAGAACTCACTGCCATGACATGTGATGATCGCAGCTGGATGTTTTCTTGCCCCATTTGACAACTTCCTCCAAAGACCATTGCTTTAAAACTCTTAAAATGATCCTGACAGAAGTCATTCAGTCACTCTTCCTTCAGGGTAATTCTTCACAGCCTATTGGAATTATTTATTGGCAAGGCAGGGGAGCTTCTGACATCCATGACCAAAAGACCTGAGGTGTGGCACTACACCAGAAGAGGAACTGGTAAGATGAGTGCAAAAATGTGCTACTTGTCCTAGCACATGGAATATCTTGGAATAAGGAGCTTAAATAAAACTCAGAAAACCAGCTATTAAAATTCAAAAATCCTCAAAATTCACACCAATAGCTTTAAAAAGAGGAGGTTTAAACAGTACATCTAAATATATGCACTTCCAACTCCTGATATCCTTCAGGTCTTTGCAGCAAAGGCACTACTGCACTGATGACAGCTAGAGGTCTTGAAATCCTTGGCATTCACCCACCATGAAAGTGGTGCTAGGAATGACATTTGACACTGAGATTGAGGGCTGGAGCTTTTAAGGAAATCAGACAAACAGAAATCACAAAACATGCTATTGCTTGTAAACTTGAGGAATCTGAAAGTGCAGAAACACAGTAAAGGAGCTGGAGTGTTTAGGGATGACATTATTTGCAAAAAACGGAGTTGGGCCAGGTTTGAGAGAGAAAACTTCTGCAGTTTATAGTTTTGTGGTGGGTAAATAGCAAGGGAAAAAAGAAAGAGTCAGTGATGTCCACTACAATTTCTGGCTTCACTAGAGAAGACAATAATTAATTGGGAACAGGTAAGCCATCAATAGCAGTTCTAGCATCAGTTCTTGCTGTGCTGCAATCACTTGTTCTTAGAGATAGGTTCTGCAGCCACAGAAATATAAGCTTCCATTTCTCAAGACAGAGTGATTACTGATGGAGAAAAACAACAAGTTTTTCCATGATCTGTAACATCTGTGTACTATGCTAGGCACTCTCACTCATGCACCCTGCTGCACGGTTTTCATAAACATTACCGACCAAAAAATCCTGTTATGATTTGACTGTAGAAATCCTAGAGCAACTGTAGAGCTTATTGCAACATCCTTTTCCCAGGCCTTGAGAAAAATAAACTTGCTTCAGACAGAACTATCCTCAATATTGCAGGTAAGATGGCTAATCTAAGAAGTCTTTTTGAAAGCATTTCCTCTCTAGTGGATCACACTTTCAACCATCACCTGCTTTGTCTTCCCTTTCCCATCCTCTACTGTGAGCTCTCACTCAGCCTTGCCAGCAGGAACAGCAACAGTAGCATATCCATGATTATCTCACAGTGTTAAACTTTCAAATGAAAATTTACGACCTTTGTCCAATGATATCCCACAGAGGTAGGTTAGATATATCTGCAGAAAACCACTATCCTCCTTCTATCTCCTCCTAAAAAAATACACAAAAAGCCACAGCTGAACTAATCATACTGATTAATACTGTTTTCCTGTGCTTCCAGTTAATACTCACCCATTGATTTTGCCTTATTTTCACACTGCACACCAGCAAGGACATTCTTCTACAGTATCTGGTGAATATGGTCCTCATAGACAACCTGGTAATATAAATCATTTTGCCCCACAAAGTACTTTGGGTAGCAACCTGTGGTTTCCTTTCCTTTCCTCACCCAACTGTGTGAGTCTATTCCACCCTCCAGCCTCAGGTATTTTGTTCTAAGCAGCAAGGTAAATACATGCACAAAACCTAAGAAGCCTGGTGACAAGCACTGACTGTCCCTGAAGCAAAATTAGACAGCTGTGTACAGACTCTTCGTTTCTGTTTTCACTTTTGCCTTTTCCTACTGAACCAAAACTTTTCAAATATCAGAATTTTAAAAGACCCAGACCATTTCATTTTCCTGTCCTCATCCCACCCAGGGCCCAGAATAATTCAGTACTTCAGATCTGCTTCCCTGAATGACACACTGTAGCATGCACTTGCTCACAAGATAAACACATTCAATGAATAAAAAAATTGTGTACTTGTTCAATATAAAATATTTTGTGAATACTTCTCAAGTGGGAGACTCAAGGAGTCACACAGAAAGGTTTACAACTGCCCTTTCTCATCTATCTCTGAAATTTACACACTTTACTCTTTTGATTTTGTTTCTAGCTGTAAGTTCTTCTCACCTCTATGCTCCAGAAACTTGTGCCTTACTGCTAATGTTAGGGGGCTCTAAAATCAGTCAATTACCAATCAAATTCACTTTCAGTCACAAAATAATTTTAAAATCACTTTTTTTGGAAATAAGTGTGACACAACTGATTTAATATTACTTCCCTTTCCTGTCAGGTGTCAGTGTTTTTCTTGTAAGGTCTGAATCTGATGTTCAGACTGCTGACTTTAATAGGTTATTATTATCAGACCTATTAAAATAGTAGTTCTATACTAACAAGCACAGTCTTCTGTCTCTGGAGAATAGATTACATTTCAGGAAATTCAGAATGAGCTTTGTGCCCCCAGAAAGTCTCTTAGCTCCCAGCATAATGCCATCAGTTCGGTGCTGAGCGCCACATTCCAAAAAACAAATTCCTTCTGCAAAGAAACCTGCAATGTCCCTCTGAAGGTGCAACAAAGCATTTGTTTAAACCTGCTTCTCCCCTACAGCAACGTCAACCCAAATGTCCCCCTGAACGTAAAACTGTAATAACACTGAAGATATCTCATTCACTGTGCATTAAAAAGTCAAAGCTTTGTTAACTTTTTAATCAAAAAACAAAGTTATCATTGTATTAAATTTCAAGGAGGAAAATATTTATGGAAAAATTACTAAGGGTGCTATAACACTAATGCCATTGCAGGAGATGGGAAAAAAAACCTTGAATCACACCAAAAAGAAATCTGCCAGGTATCTGCCCAGCAAGCTGAGCACACATCAAATTTGCATTATTCAGCTACTGACCTAGCAGGCTTTCCATTAGACAGCAAAAGCAAAGATCTCAGAGCCTCCATATTGTTTTGAATTAGATCAACAATACCAACTGTAATAATGCAAAGTGTAATAATACAACTGAAATAACACATGTAATTAATAAGACATTATTCCAATTCTTTTCCCATTTTGCACATAAAGAGGGAACCCTTAAATTAAAACTTTACAGCCTTTACCAAATTCCGAAGTCACCAGGGGAACTTAGTAGAGAACAGTTTCATGTTTCCTAATTATGACCTGAACTTGCACCACATCTTGCCTTCAGTATTGGGGTGTCCTATCAATCAGAGGTACCCCCCATTCAGTTGTACACTCAATTTAGCCTCTATGCTGCCCAGTTGCTGGCAGGTGAGTGCAGGCTGGCCCCTGTGAGTAGAGACCTTGTGCCAGCACAGCTGTTCCAGCCAGCTCCAATGGATCCAACTACAGTGCACAGCTGAGCTCAGCAGCCAAGATCACAGAACCACCAATTCTCACAAGAAACCTTTAAAGGTCAGCTGGTCCAACTCCCCTGCAATGATCAGACACATCTTCAACTAGAACAGATTGCTCAGAGCCTCGTCACACCTGACCATGAATGTTTACAGAGATGAGGCATCTATCACCTCTCTGAAAAACCTGTCCCATTGTTTAGCACCCTCGTGAAAAACTCCTTCCTTATATCTAGTCAAAATTGACCTTCTTTAGTTTAAAACCATTACCTCTCGCCCTATCCCTACAGGTCCTGCTGAAAGGAGGTGTTCCATGTGCTGGATCTGAGAATTCCCTGCAGGCCACAACAAAGACCATAGTGAGGCAGCTGGCACTTGCAGCCCATGCAGGTACATGGTGGAGCACAGACCCATCTGCAGCATCTGGAGGACCCCAGAGGGATAAGCCCTGAAGGAAGATTCAACCCATAGCAACCCCATGCCAGAGCACAGTTTCAGCAGGAACTACAGCCTGGAGCCCACACATGAGCAGGTTTTCTGCCAGGACCTGTGACCCAGGGGGACCCTTGCTGAAGGAGACTGGTTCTGAAGGTCTGCATCCCATGATGAGGACCCAAGCTGGAGCAGGGGAAGCACATGAGGAGATAGGAGAGGGGACCACAAACTAGGAATTGACTACAACTCCCATTACCAATCCCCCCCCAAACCACTTGGGGGGAGGATATAGAATAGCTGTGAGGGAAGCTAAGTTTGGGAAGGGAGCGGTATGGGAGAGGCATTTTAGGTTTTGCCTTTGTTTCTCATAATCCTACTCTCTATTTTTAATTTGAAATAAATTAGATTAATTTCGCCAAGTCTGTTTTGTCTGTGATGATAATTGCCGAGTGACCTCCCCTTCCCATCACGACCCACAAGCTTTTCCATCTCATTGTCTCTCCTGTCCTAGTGAAGTGGGAGAGTGACAGAGCAGCTAGTAACACCCAAGGTCAGCCCCCAAAGACTGTTTCCTTTCTCAGTCTGCAGTCAAGCAGATTTTCTGCCATCAGAACAATGCAAGAATAAAATAACAAACTCCCAGGAAAGAATTTTATAGCATTCTTAGCATTTTAACTTTTATAGAATAAATTACTGTGTTTTCAAGAAAATATTTCACAAGGCCTGAAATAAAGTAATTTTAGTATAATTGAACTGTCATTAAAAAAATCAGAAACCTCTACAGTCATTGCAATTCTCTTATCTCAGGCAAGGGCCAAAAAAGACTAAGTATACAATCTAAATCATCCAGACTGTTAAACAGTCACTAGAGACAAACTATTTAGCACTTAATGAGATAAAATTAAGAAGACTAAATCTAATTAAGGGTCTTTTAAAGAACAGTCCACAAGTGGCTAACTCTTCACAAAATTTGTAGTTATCATCAAAACAGAAGAAACGCAGATTTTGAACCATCAAAGATGACTTCTGATTGAAAAACAATTTTATGTTTTCAATTCTCCCAAAATTCCTTGAAATTATAATTTAAAAAAATATGCAGCAGAATTATACCTAATAAATTTACACTGATAAAGAAAAGAAGAATGTAGTAACTATTAGCAGAAACACATTCAATTCTAGCACTACTCTTAGGGTTTTTTTAGACTTGACATCAGCAGTTTAGACTTTCCTATGCTGGGGGGTTCTAATAAATTAGTCACAGATTTAGAAAACCCTGTCCTTACTTTGATGTTACCTATAGGCTTAAAATTCCATGTGTGACAAACTCCAGCATGTAAGAAATCCCTCCTGCTAATAACTATAAGCTGGCTCATATCTTCATTGGAAAGAAAAATGAACTGCCTTTGAATTTAGCTTCCAATTAATGATAGACTCATGTCTGAAACAGTAATGGCTTTGATACAGAATTAAGGCCCTTCTGCATGCCCAAGGTTTCTGGAAGCAGAAGGGAATCCTACTTCCAAATACAAATCACAAAATCTGTTGTATATTAATGGCAAATAAACATCTAAAGTCTTACACAGGAAATGTAGCAAATTTCTTCATGTACCCCTGTTCCACACACAGACTGCAGCAAAAGAGGCAGAACACTGGCATCAGCAGACCTGATAATGTACAGAAGGATGGCTCTAATGACGCTCCATGATTTGAGTGCCTGCAACTGAAAGGAGTGCCCTTGGACTACATCCAACTGTGGGAACTGATCACACAGTCGGGATTTTGTTGTGAGGAATAAACTTCTACATGTATCAGCGTTTTGAAATATTCTATTATGGAATTACAAGTTATGAGAAGATAGCTGCTGATGATGGTCCCTGTGCCAGCCATTTAGCTCAACACCCTGATATTAATGACAGTTTTGGATTAAGCTGCTACAAGACGTAGAGTGATTTGTAAGGAGTATCATTCTTCATCCTCAGTTTTACTTCGATTTATTTTATCTGTCTGTTTTCATAGGTGTTTACGCTTTCCTGTTTCATGTCTATGTCTGGCTGACCTCGGAAAAGTGAATTTTTTAGATCTGCACATCTTCCCAACAGTCTTGCACTGGTTGTTCAAATCATGTCTTTGAACCATCTGTACTTGCTTCTATCACTAGAAGATAAGGGAAGCAGTCAACTTAGTTACACCTAAAGCTGACAGTAACTTCACACAGGTATTTCAGCTACCCTCCATCTATTCCAACCATTAAGAGCACCTCCTTCCCCTAAAAGCCATCTCTCTCCATGCTGCTCCTGATCCCTCTCATCTCCTCATCTGACTCTCTGTCTAAATTACTAACCTAAGACTAAAAAATACTTCCATATAAACTGATTACAAATCTGTCATTCTGACGAGTTCAGAAACCGAAACAAGCTTTGTAACTTGCAGTTTTATTTATTTTATTAATTTTCAAGAGAACAACAATATTTTTCGTCTTGATCAAAACCAAAAGCAGCTGCAGTTTTAAAACCCCTGAAATGTGCAAATGAATGCCATATGAAGTACTGTAAGCAAGGCTTGTGATACTGACTATTCAATTATTAAGTTGCAAGGACAGTGAAAACAAGATGGTTTGGAATGGAAAGGTGATTAGGAAAGAAAGATAAGTGAATCGTTTTTGTTGATTTGATGAGGTTTTTTTGTAATTATAAGTATATAGAAAGGGATAAAGAAGCAGTGGGGAACAATTAATGCAAATCAACTAGCTCTAGAGAAGAGAATGAGTACACACTATATTATAAACACATCATCCTGATACACACACAAATACTAAAAGATCTTTTTAATGGGTCTCTAAGCAAACACTGGTTCAACCTTGCTAACATCAAAATTATTTTTGAAATGAGAACACAGGTTTCTTACTGTGATCATGATTTCACATCATGATGTAATTTATAATTTTTAAGAACAAAATCCTTATGATTTTCAGGTGTAAACACTGGCTCTCCTCTAATTCTTCTGGTTGGATAATTATTATGGTAAGAATAAAAAGAAAAAAAAATGCTACAAAATCTTTTTGTCCAAATTCTGGTAATCTTTCAATCAGTCTTGTCATAGGCGTATTTAAGAGCCAAATACAGGACAAGAGTGAACGTAAGACACACATACACCTGCATGAACCTTGTTCAATCATCACTAAGTGATGGGACACACCATCCCTACCTGCCTACAAACCACCAAAACACTCCTGCTCTTACATACACCTTTTATCTTAATGGGGTTCCGATAAACTACTAGAATTTGACCAGTGCAAACCCCAATATCCTTTAAAATCTGTGTTTATTGAAATCTGTTTAAAGGTGCTGCCCTTCAAGAAACCTCCTAAGGCTGAAGACCTGATCAGAGAATGAGAATCCCAGAATCAACCAGGCTGGGGAAGACCTCTGAGGGTTGTTTAGCCTGGAGAAAAGGAGACTTGGGGAAGACCTTACCACTCTGCAATTCCCTGAAAGGAGGCTGCAGCCAGGTGGAGGTTGGTCTCTTCTCCCAGGCAACCAGCAACATGACAAAAAGACACAGCCTTAAGCTGCCTCGGGAGAGATTTACATTGGACATTAGGAAGAATTTCTTCACTGAAAGGGTGACTGAATGGACTGCCCAGGGAGGTGATGAAGTCACTGTCCCTGGGAGGCGTTTAAAGAAAACCTGGATATGCCCACAGTGGCTTAGTTGACAAGGTGGTGTTAGGTCATGGGTTGAACCCAGAGATCTTTTCCCTCAGCTGCTCTTTATTGGACTTGTGCTCCAGATCCTTCCCCAGCTCCACTACCCTTCTCTGGACAAGCTCCAGCACCCCACTGTGCTTCCTGAACTTAGGGGCCCTGAACTGGACACAGCACTCAAGGTGCAGCCTCACCAGTGCTGAGTAGAGGGGAAGAACGACCTCCCTGCTCCTGCTGACCACACTATTCCTGCCTTCAGATGCCTTTGGCCCTCTTGGCCACCAGGGCACACTGCTGGCTCATGTTCAGCCAGCTGATAATCAGTGCCCACAGCTCCCTTTCTGCCTGGGCACTGCCCAGCTACTCCATCTCCAGCCTGCAGAACTGAAGCCAGCACTTCGTCGTGTTGAAGCTCAGGTTGTTGGGACTCTCCGGTCTGTCCAGCTCCCTCTGGAGAGCCCTCCTACCCTCCAAGAGACCACCACTTTCCCCCAGCTTGGTGTCATCTGCAAATCTGCTGATGGCGGGCTCAATCCCCTCACCCAGATCATCAATAAAAATATTGAACAGGCATGGGCCAAACACTGATACTTTTACCATGAGGAATACCGAAGCCACACTGAGGTTTGCAGCCAAACCCACAAATGTTTAGCCCCCTTACCACAGAAAAGGCATGACATATGGGTTTATGAAATTATGACACGAGTACTACACCAAAATCCCAATGAACTGTGACAAACTTTTGACAGAAGGCTGACATAAGATAATATAATACTGTTTCAGTCCAACTGCAATCACACATCCACCTTTTGACATGGTTTAATGCTTAGCATCTTATGTGTATCTTGCATTTCTGGGACCATTCATGCAATGATTTCTTCTTTTTATTTTGAGTACAACATGAATACATAAGGAGAGAATGAGCCATAGAAAGGAAAGAGACACTGGCAAATTTAGCACATTAAGTCCTAGCACTCCTCTTATTTATTCCTCACTGTTGTGAAGGCTTGCTTCAAAAGCTCCGGGTACAGTGGAAAGACCCTACAGATGTGGCTGTTATGTAATGCACTGTGTAAATACACTATGCATTTGAACAAGACAAGGCAAAGTCTTACTGTCTTATTTGTACAAACGCTCTGTTTGAAGAGTTTGAAAGTATTCTGATAGGTATTCTGAAAGTATTCTGAACATTCTGAGAAGGTTCTAAACAGTATCATTTAAAAGGCAGACAGGAGTGGTATAAACTATAGAACACAATCTTGCATGTGCTGTAATGCTACCATTTATCTGCAAGACAGATCTGATGGATGCTATAAGAGCAAAGTTTGAAGCTCCTGGAAGGAAAAAAAAATTGCAATAATTATCCATAAAAGCTTAGTGGAAAATTTTCTTCCATTAGTTCTATTAAAAAGTAATTAGCGCCTGTGCAACTGCCAAAAATTGGCAATTAACATTGCTACATAGGAGAACACTGGCACTTAATCTGGTTAGTGTTCTCAAGGAAACCTCTAATGTACTAATGCTATCTGTCTATCTATCTTAGGCACTTACATAGCTCCTATTACTATAATATATAGGCATTTAACAATCTTCACTGCAGTTATTTTTACGACACCCTGGTGAGGTCATGAAATACAGTCAAACCAAGTGCACAGATGTGGAGCTGAGTTTAGGCTGTAATGTTACACAGCATTTAATTTACAAAATCCTTCTTCAGAAGGTATTTCCAGGTGCACTATGCTTGTAATAAAACACACAACTAGATCAACCAAGGAAAAAATATTAACTTCGGAGCTTAATTTCAAATTTAAAATCACACTTAGATAGTAAAACAGTTTTCAAGAGAAGAATTCACTGAAGCTCATATTTGGAGCCAGGGTGTGTCTTGGATGTTTGCTGTAACAACAATTTCTATTTCCCACTGAATTTAAAACTAATTCTCATTCAGCTAATGAAACTTCAAAGATGGTCTTCCTAGTATCTGAACAGATGCACATGCAATAGAAGGACATCAACAGTCAAGCAAGAAAGTTGAAAAACGTGCTCTGAACATGCCAGACCTTGAACATTGTCACAGTGATTATCTAGAAAGGTGACTAAAGGATCCAGTTTGAAAGAAATGTTTAAAAGAAGACAAACAGATAAGACAGTGTACTTGTACATGTGTGTATACAAAGAACAGAGAGCAGTACACACATATCAAAGCTGTGTTAATCTCTGTTTTGCTTAAAAACCCTAACCTAAAACACAAAAGCCAACACAATAACAATATAATCCGTTTCTCAGCTTCAACTGCTGACTTGGGCATAATTTTAGCTATATGTAAGCTAGCAGTTTGTCACCTCTAAATATAATAAAAACTTAGGGGAAAAAAACCTACTTTTACCGTATTTCCAAGCTGTGAAGAGGCTTGCAACATATGTGAAACAAAATACATCACTGGCTTCTGGTTTATGCTGCAACACAACTCAGCACTGAAAACCAGTTTGGAGCAGTAGCTCAACAGTGTTTTCCCAATGGTGTATTACACCAGAAGCCGCATTGCCTTTATAAAAAGAAATAAAATGCTGATATTACCCAGTGAAAGAAATAAGTGACTACCATAGATAAAAAGAGGAAAATAATCATAGTTTCATTTTTAGTGTCCTTTTATTATATAAAAAGTACACTGCATGAAAATCAAATGTACCATGGAAATAACATAGAGTGTGTTACACAGTTCACCTAAAGAAAGTATTACCTTTTTTCAATATGCTTCGTTTTTTCAAGAATTTCAATTTAAAGTTTTAAAAAGCATCTACCCTAGCTCCTTGATGGTTTTGCTTATTAAAATTACAGTAAGAGTGTAACCAGTCTGTTTCCACAGTACATGATGAAGCACAAGCAAATCGCACTTTTTTAACTTTTCTTCTGAAGGTACCAACACCATCCATAATGACGGAAAAAGATTCTCTTTGAGTGTTATAGCATGATTAAAGGTGATTATTGATCTAGTTAACAAGGTAAAACAAGTGCACATTTCATCAAGAACATGATGCATTTTTAATGAAAATCGTTTAGATTATCTTCGAGAAATAAGATAAAACAGGACTGAAATTTAAACAGGACATTTATATAATTCATACTACAGGAGAAAAAAAAACATACCAGTAGGACAAAACCTTGATTTAATAATACTATGCAATTCAGGTCATTTAAATTTAATATTTACAGTTACTTTATTCAATCAGAATTGAATATACTTCCATACCCTGAAAAGACGCCTCAGATTCTGAAATTCTTTAAAAATAGCTACCTGCTTATACCTGACGCCTTTGAGATCAATGAGCACTACACGAGCACTATAAGATCCTTCTCCGAAAAAGTTCTGAGAACACAGAATAATGAAAATACAATCACAGAATCTCAGAATGGATTGGGTTGGAAGAGATTTTAAGGGTCATCTAGTTCCACCATCCCTGCCATAGGCAGGGCACCTTTCATTTAACTAGACTGTTCAAATAGAAAGCTGAAATCCCCTCTCCAAAATACAGTCAGCTTTTTGGTGGTATTTTCTCCTTTAATGCATACTGATTTCAACAGCACGTCAGCTGGAAAGAGACAGACAAACTATTACACTTCTTCACAATTCTGTTAACTAACTTCAGCTAGCTGTGGATTTGTTTTGCATAAATGATCTCAGAAATTGCCATTATCAGTAGCCTCATTTCAGTCAGGGATTTGGTTTTAGATGCTGGTTTCCATTATGTATGTTCCAGTTTTCCTGGACCACTTAATTAGTAAAATTTCACATGTCTTTAGTGTCCTTTCTACTGGAGTCTAAACCTTAAATATTAGGGCATAAATTAGGATAAACAGGCCAAAATTTGCCCTAGACCTTCAGCTGGAGCTCCTGGCAAATATATTTGTGATCCAGACTTAGGAGTTGCAACTAAGACCAATGTCACTGAACAGCAAAGGTCAAGCTGGCCTGAGACTAAACCAATGTATTTTCATAAGTGAGCTCTGAATTATTGTGTTGGAAGATACAAAATCAACAGAGACTTAAAAAATCCCTAGAAGGTGGCAGGGGGAAGATCCAGCAGCCAATTCAATACGTTAATTTCAAAAATATACTGATCCTACCCCTGCCTCTGTCACATAGCTTGGGGATACCATGGGAAATTACTGACACCAAAATTGCACCTATTGTGTAGATGTTTCTTATTTTCTGACCTGAAATAATCATATCTAATTTGTCAAAGATAAATGTATTTCAGCTGAAGTAAGGAGATCCATAAAGTCCTTAATACACAGAAAAATGAAGTGTTTACAGATTTATATTTGCCACCCTCCAGCCTTGTATCTATGAACTGGAGATAAAATCCCCCCACCTCATAAATGTATTATGAAAATAAATTCATTAAACATTTATGAGGATTTCCAACACCACAGTGACATTTATCACAGAAAAGGCCAATAGAAAATTAATTCTTCATTCAGAAAAACCCTGAATGTCATGCTATGTATACGGCAGGGCTATCACACCAAATAATCATAGTGGCATAGGATCACACATCTAATTACTAAGCATGAACCATCACAAAATACACTGAGTAAAGCAGTCTCATATGAAACAGCTATGCAACTGCAACTGAAAACTCCATCAAAACTAATAAGAAACCATTTTAAGAATATATAACTTAGGTTTATGTTGCATGTCCTAGTTTAAAATAGAAACCAAAATAGAGAAAAAGACCAACTACACTACTTGATACTATGCTGATAGTTCTGCCATGAAGATCACTATATGACCAGTGGTACAAATGAAACAAGAGAACTGACACTCATGATATGAAGGATCTGAAAGACTGAGGCACTTCTTACTAGAGGGTTTCACCCACTTATAAATCAAGGTGCGAGAAAATCCAGGATTATGAGAGTCTTTTAATTCAACCCTCTGAAGAAAAGGGACTTCAAGTTCATGGATTCTGCTCAAAACTCTCAAACTTCCAGCCAGACTTCTCTTCTAGAGCTATCTAACATACACACCTCTGGTCACAACTTTACTATCATACTGGTATCTCATTTACAACCATTTTCCATCCCTCTATGACAACCTTTTCTTAGGCAAAGGTCAATTGTACATGTAATTTAGGTGCATCACAACACCTTAAATCCAGTTTCCCTCAACCTTCTCCTCTCATTGGAGGTATGCATCTCTCCACCAAGTTAGCCCAGCATAGTAGCATGGCTTACTCAGGAGAGGGGAAAAAAAAAAAAGAAACTTGTTACAGCAGCTCAGAGGGAACGTTTACATCCCCTGGTCATGTCAGACAGGCTTCCGTGATCAAAAAAAACTACACTCTAGCAAAGGCTAGACTTTTTTGCTAGAGTACAGAAAGGAAGTAGCGGGGGGCTAGGAGTGGGGGAAAGCTTTCAAGCATGAAGATGACAAGCCTGATCAAAACCATGACGTTTTCCCAGGCTTATTGCTCTGAAGTAGATCAGCTACTTAGTCTGAAAGAAAGGGTTTTTTTAAAAAAATAGTAACAGCATGATGTAGAACTCAGCACTGAAAAATTCCATCTGAACTATTGGACCTTAACAAAATAACTGAAGGTGATATTTTATAATAGGAAGGACCTGGCAGCTAGTGATGTGTTACACTTTCTACAACACTACGTTTGCCTTCAAAGCAAAATTAAATTTAAAAAACCAAGTAAACTCTTCAGAATGGCATTTTATGCATTTGTAAATGTACCCAGCCATTCCAGACAGTGCTCCTTCAACATGAACATACAGCATGCTATAGAACTTGGTCCTTCTGACGATATTTTACTTCACAGATAGAGCAGTTTTGTACCAACATGCAAAGACAAATTCTTAATGCCACTCCCTCTTAGAAAAACACCATTTAAATTGCTGTATTCAACTCCTATTGCTCTTTATTTTAATGGGATATGCTGATATAACATCTCCCAGAGCCTGAAATAAAGGCCAGAGGACTGGAGAGCAGAAATAGGAGAAAAATTATTAGGCAGGAGACTCTAGTCCAAAAAGGGCGTTACTCACTGGCCATGGTTTCACACCAGGTGAAATATAACCTTCCAGGAAGACAGGAAACCTTGCGAAAGCTCACTGCCCTGATGAGAGTATTAAGCTGTTGCCACAAAGCAAAACAGGCCAGGACACTTAATGTTAGTTAATTAGAACCATTACTTTATATTAGAACAAGGACAGAATTTAAGTCTTGTAAGTAGCCTTTGTTTACTCTAAGATGGAGGGAGAAAGGAGAGGGAGAAGAGAAAAAGGCAATTTTAAATATGCTTTTGGAAAATAATCATGGTCTGAAAAAACAGAGAAAATTCAGAACCACAATATATGCTTTCATAATCATGCAATATGCATAAATGTGATGTTTGAATACCCAAAAACCAAAATATTGACAAAAGAATCCCAAAAGAAGTAGAAACGTAAGTCTAAAGAACAGTAGACGACTACCAATGCGGGAAAAAAGTGGGCATATTCCTTCATGAAAATAAGAGTGAAAATTCATGATTATGAAGAGAAGGTTTTTACAGGAAGTGGGAAAAAAATTAAGGGTAACAAACAGCGAGGATAAACTTCAGTGAAAATCTTTCTGAGGTTGTAGTCCTGACACTTCAGATATCCTTCGCAGACCATATAGACATTGCTCAGATTCTGAAGACCAACATCAGTTTCCCTCACTTTTCTCTTGCCTTTTTCAACTCATCTCTTCAATTTCTCTAATATATATTGCTGAAACAGTAATTTAATAGCACAACAGTATTGTAATCATTGTTTCATAAAAATACTTGGTAACTAGAAGTCTTTGAACCAAGTCCACAAAATCTACTTCACTGCCTAATAAATTACTCATTCACGGGTACTGGCACTTCCCAACTCCAAATATGTCCATTAACACGTGCAACATTACCACTGCTAATGGTAATACACAAGTATTCCTGAGGGTGAAAGCAGACAAATCCTTCTCAAATCCTGCTTCAATAAAAGATTATACACACACAGACCATTTCAGACCCTGCAGAAAGAGTAATCATAGAAACCTCGGCATATAACAACAGTAGATTAACACACTTACATGGAAATAAGTAAGTATTTTTAAAGCCCTAAATATAAAGAGGTCTTGCATTTTTAAAACACAGATGTTGACAGAAGCCATTAAACAGGACCAGCCCCATCACTGAGCCCTGGGAAACTCCACTGGTGACTGGCCATCAGTAACTCCATTCACCACCACTCTCTGCGCCCAGACATCCAGCCAGTTTTTTACTCATCATTAGTACACCCACTGAACTCCTGGAGAAACCAGTTTCTCCACGAAAATGCTGTCAAAGGCTTTACTAAAGCTTAAGTAGACGGAGATGTTGAAGAACAGAGATGCTTTTCTATGCCTTTAGAGAATGCCCTCTCCTTAATTTGGTCTGCTCTCGTCTTCAATGCATAAAAGCTCATATTCTTCATATTGTATAGCAGCCATGTCCTACAATTTAAGTACCACCTGAAAAGAGACGTTTCACATCTGATGTCATACACTATTTCTATTAATTACCCTGTCACAACAGTTGCAAGTGCTCTCAGTAAATTTGCTTATGTGGGAGAGCTAATAGACAATACACAAGGCACGAAGTAAATCTCTCAGATACTTAGAAGTGGGATAAAATTCCCCTTGTGCATTACCATAAACATGAGGAGAAACAAATATCTGTGTTACAGACTGGAAGTCAAGTAATTCATACAGCTCTTTGCAGAGCATCATGGAATGACTGCCAGCAGACAATTTCTCACCAAACAGAAATGCAACTTCAGAATGTAGCAAAATACAATTCCAGCAAAGTTCTGATTAATCTCACCTACAGTATTGCACACATTTCTGTGTGCAATTTCTTTCTGTGAAGAACCACTCAACCGATATAGAGCTAGAAAAGCTCTTTTTCATCAAAATGAAAGAGTCTACCAAAGAAATAAAAATGTATATATTCTTTACTAATGTACCAACATGTGTGTACAGCTAAATGAAGAAATATTCAAGAACTACCAGAGCTGAGTGGGAACACTAGCAAAAAGAAACCGCAACAATCTTGGTATTGTTATTTGTTTGTCATTATTTACTTGTTTGCCCAATTGAATTGTTGCCTAGATTAAACAGTTCCCAGCCACAAGAACATAGTACTGAACTTCCTGTCTGCATTAAATGGCAATCTGCAGTAAGAAGAATGTGAAGTTTCATAAAATACCTCCTCCATTAGAAGAAAACCTTGAAGACATATACATCTGCTTTAGACAGTTGTATATGTCAGGAGAAAGCAAAATGCTGATGTCTTGTCCTCTAGCCACACAGGCTACCAGACTAATACTACATTCTTCAAGGAAGAATTCTATTTAAGTCTTGCAAGTCTATAGTTACTGTGCAAAAAGCAAGGGAACAACTTAATCTGCTCAAAATGGACATTATTAAAAAATTCACTTGATCAAGATTTAATTGCAGTGTATCAGCATTTATGTAACAGATAACTTTGTTTCACTATGTACACAAAATCATTTAAGGAAGATATTTCATATCTGTAATTCACAGTGACAAAAATTATGTCTCATTCTTCATTAGTAAATTAAACTTACAAATAATAGATTAACATGGCAGAAGTACTTTGCCATTTGTACTTTTAAAACAAGCTACTAAACGAAAAGAAGTACTTTGAAAACAAGCTGTCATTAAATGAAAACTTGATTTTTAGAAAATTAGGGATCAACAATGTTCCAAATTCCCTCTGGGCCTTGCCATTCTTCCAAAAGATCGTGATAAAAAAACCAAAAGCCATTTGAAAAGCTGTCACACAACACCAGGGCATCAATCCTAAAACATGAGATGTCACTGTCAGAAACTGTGAAACCTAAACAAAAGCCTATTTCACATTTAGCAGTGATTCACAAGTTCTATGAGATTTTCCTTTTTTCATAGCAGACTATTATTAACTACATTTGACTTCATAATACAAAGCATCAAGTCAAGCTTACTTACATTTTCCCAAAGAAGACTAAATTCAGAAGGTTATTTATTAACTTTTTATGTTAGTACCCTGTTTAATGCCCTTGATTGACTAATATCTGTTGAACATACAAATTCAGAAGCAATTTATATTCTAAGCCAGATATAAACTTTTAGAAGACTACCAGATAATGTGAAAAATTAACCAGGTACATTTAATATTCTGTTGAAATTATCATGAAGTAGCTCCTGTTTCTAAGATGATGTACACTGCATAAACCCTGATTTTGATAGAGTTGATTTATTTTTTTTTAATTCGTAAAAAACTTGAAGTAGATATTCATGATGCCTGCCAAGTGCTCATCTCTTAGAAATAGTACACAGCTGTCATTCATTGAAATATAGTCTGTTTTTTTCCTATGAGGATCATACCTCTGGTACTTGCAATCTTGCAATAAAACTCAGAAAATATTAATCACTGAACAGAAAGTTTCAAAACTACCTTCAAGGACTTTTAAATTTTAAAAGTAATTTTTACATTTTTTAAGGGCATTTCCATAAGTTACCTGATATTTAATGTAAAATTTCTATGTATGTCTAGCTTTAATTAATCTTAGACTACAACTCTTTTGTATGCAACGAATTTCAAGCTGAAATAAAAGAATGGGAACTTAATCATTGCAATTAATACACATTACTGTCTATACAAATACTGAGGTTCTAATTCCTCCTAAAATTAGGTATGTAAATCTAAGACATCATTTTTGAACACAAACATACACATCAGATGTCTGGAATGACTGGCACTGCTTAAGGATAATGTCCAAGCTAATACAAGATGAAACAGCTCTATCAAAGTCAAAGCTGTATCACATCAGCAAACATTCTGCCTGCTAAGATTCAAGACATCTAAACAAAATAATTAAATAAAGTGTTTGTACATTATTGAAGTCCTTAAAATTCAAGCTTTGTTTTTTTTATGTTTTTTTTTTCTTTAGTAGACTGAATCAAACAATCACCAACCGAAAAACCAGCAAATGCAAATCAACTGTCAACAGGGAACAAGAAAAAATAACAATCATAATCTCCTCCTTCTTTTGCTTGAGCAGGAACATCTTGGACTGGTCAAAAAACAGTTTTCTTAGTCTAAATCCTTGAGGTTCACCTTACCACCTGTATTTTCATTTCAAGGAACAGAAAGTTATTACTCCAGCAGAGGTAGATACACGGTTTCCTCATCTTAAAAAGTTATCCAAACACTGGCTCATACACAGGTTATTTCTTTATCCAAATGCCATAGTTTTACTGAACCTTAAAATATGCATTGAAAGCCAAATAAATCTAGACTGTACCACCCTAGATATCACAGACAGAAGTTCTTAGCACTAGCAGAGACCATCTGCTACGATGAACTTACCTCACTCAAAGTTTCTCTGCAATCATCAGCCAAAAAACACAGAGAACTAAGTACAGTTTAGTTGGTAACTGAAAATCATTTATTTAAGAGAACAGTTATGTAGTTTTTTGAGAAAAGGTAATGCAAACTGTCAAAAATAATGTTAACTTAATCAATCGTGGATGGATTTTGCTGTTGTAATAACAACCAGTTAACTTGACTCTAACAACACCTTCCAGTTTCCATCTACATTAGATTAGAAACTGAACTAAAAAAAATTACCAACAATAAGCCTACACATGAGAATCTCCTAGTAGCACACAGAAGATGCAAGAGAAGAACAACTGAGGCTCTAAGATAGATGTCAGAGTCACCTGAAATTTTAAGATTGTCTTGAAACTCTGATACTGACTTTCATGCATCAACTTTCAAGAACGGAGAAACAAGCACTCTAATGTCTAAGAACACAGATGACGTCTGACATCATCTAGCAGGGAGGTAAATAAATTTACACTAGCTGAATATTACCTGAAACTGTTACAAGGGGAAAAGAGGAAAAGGGCTAGGAAAAGAAAATAAAGAGCCTCAGAGGAGTGGAAGGATTACTGTAAGATTAGCACAGTGAAAATGAAGGTGAAAATTGTTCACAAAGTTAATTTCAATAATTACATTGGGTTTGCCTGGACAATTTCATTTGAAGGTGGGGAAAAGGATGTATCACAGTTTCATGTAGTGATGTTATGGGAGTCGTAGCATTCCCACAAAAAGCAGAAGGGGCTGCAGCCCTCCCTTCATCACTGCCTAATGGGACATACAGGCTCCAGAACCTGCACTCACAAACACTAGCTCCAAACCCTTGGTTTATGCACCTGTTATATTCATACACAGAGCTATACTGTAAATCTGTTGTTTATTATTCTGTGTGAAATTTAATAAAATCCATCTTCAGATCACAGGTAGTGAGAAGTACACAACCACTCAATACTCCAACTTTGTCGAAAAAGTACACAATATATTCTTTTGCTAATCTTAAAATTTTGGCCAAAAAAATGTTTATTGAGGGAAGCAAATGTTTGTGGCCTTGCATTTTTACTAAATATATGCCTGACTTTTCGAATCTAAATCCAAAATGGTGTGTGCAGGTCCAGGCTCCTAAGCACATAACAGATATGAACACAGTAGAGCTAATCCAGGAAAGGGGCTGAAAGGGGCTGGAAGGGGCTGGAGTGTATGTTACATACTTGATTAGAAGGAGTAAAGGAGACAATGAGGGGCACAATTAGAAATACAGAAAATTCAACCTAAACACAAGACCAAAAAAAGGAGTGATTCAACACTGAAACAGATAGTCCAAAAAGGTTGTGGAGTCACAGCCTTGAAGATATTCAAGAACAAGATCCTAAGCAACCTGCTCTAGCTGACTCTTGAATGGGCTGGAAAATTTCTAGGGGCCCTTTCGAATCTCAACCAGTCTGTAATTCTGTATTAAGAAATAAATGTATCTGTTACAATTCTTTCTCCAGTAACTCTTGAACTTTTAATAGTTAATTTAGCTGAAAATCCCAATGAAAAAGCATATACAAAGAAAGAATTACACTTTGTTTTACCACATTGCAGTAAAGAAAAAACATACCGACCTCAATGTTCCATATATTCACATATAATTTTATATAGAAAGGACACTGTTACATGGGTATGAACCAATAAATTATAATGGAGAAGCAAGTCCAAATAATTTCTTACTGCTTTCACTTTGTTAAGTTCATAGACTCTACATCTTTTAGGTCACATAAGCTGCCCGCTTTAACACAGTGACATTTCTAGCAAAGAATGAAATGTATTTAGAAACCAAAATTTTGAATATTTTAAACACTTATCTCATGTTTTCCAGCTGAAGGAAAAGCTCAAATCAAGTTTTTGGTATCCCACTGAAGTCTTGGAGCCTGCTGCAGCTTGTCTCACCTAATAAACTTAATAAACACATAATAAACTTCTCACACTATTTTCATAGGTATTAAGCTTTATCTCTTTCTCCTATTTACAAGGCAAATGATTACACTGCAAGTAAGGATGTCTTACTCTGATTCTATCTTGAAGGTCTTCACAAAGAACTAGACCATAATAAATAGAAGAATATAATACCACCATGGTTCCAACACTGGAATAATGACTGAATTTATGAAAAAAAAAAAGGAAGGGGAAAAAATGAAAAGCATTTTAAATAACAGGATCTTTCACATCACTGAGAAATAATTTTCAACGAAATCTGGAAATGATTCAACATCAGCGCTCTCAGTCTTCATAATGCAATGTGGCACATGCTGCATGAAACAAGAGATGGGTTTGTTAACCTTTAAAGACACATGAACACACTGCAGTTTTTGCAGAAGCAACGACTGATGGCACAACTGCTGTTCAGAGGAGACTGCTCCTCACTGCCTCCCATCAGCTGTACTGCAACAATCCCAAGCTAAACCAGAATGCCAGCGGCTCAGCCACCAAGCCCTGTCACGCCACTCATTCAACACACACAACCAGACAGAGGGAAGCTGCAGCGAGAGATCTGCTGGACGATTCTCTCAGCCCTTCCACAGGGTCTGCTTTTCTTCTTCCCCTGGTACAGTAATAAATGGCATTTTGAGGCATTGCAGGTCACTACAGCAAGAATGACCACTCACTTTTGTATAGAGATCAACAGGAGCTGTAGGACGTATGTATAGGATGTAGTCCTTTATCACATATTCATACCTAAAGAAGAGGTAGCATTTTACTTACCAAGAAAACAGTGCACATTAACTGCATTTTGCTGCTTCTATTAAAAACAAACAAACAAACAATAGACAAACAAACAAAAAGCCCAGCTACTAGTAAAGAAAAATAAAGCCCTGTCTACATATAGGTAGCTAGGCTAGTGGTAACCTGCACAGCTGTCAGACACAGGCTATGTGGGAAAGAAAGCATTCCATTTTCAAAATAGACCCCTTAACTCTCTGCCTCACAGCGGCAACCTCTGCTGAAATAGGAAAAAGAAAAAGGAGCAACTTTCACAAGACACACGAGCCACCCTGTGAGGTTTCTTTTTTTCACCAGCCTTTCAAAGAACAAGTATAACATTAAGAGTAGACTATAAGCCATCAATATTTTGCAACTCTAAAAGAAATGAAAACTGGAAATGAACAGTGATGCTCATTCACAGAGGTATTGTGAAACAGGCACTGTTAGGAAAGCACTCTAAACTTAGGGACAACATCTGCAACTCTCCACAGCTCTCCCAAGAGAGTAATTAGTTGTGCCACAACTCGTGTACAATATATGCAGTAATTTGGCTAGAAGTTTTTGACTGGAAGTAGGAGGAGATAGAAACATCGTATAATTGCCAATAGAAACTGTCAAAAATTTTCAAAGCTTCAACAACGGTGTTCAACTAAGTCGCTGGTGTTGCATAGCACCCGTACACGTGTAGCAGCAAGTAAATTCTCTAAATTTTGAAGTTTAAATAAAAATTACGCAACTCAAAACTAATTTCCATCACCCAAACTTAGTTTTGTTCCTTTCAAAGTCAATGGAAAAAAATGACTGCAGCAGACTGAAGTTTATGCCTCACTATTTCTGTTTTCTGTATCACGGTCAGCAGGGCACAGACTGTGTGAAATTCAAATTTTACAAAAAAATACATATTTCTGCTGTGGTACTGTTTTTATTTGAAAACTGAATTTATGTATGCTCTATTTAGCTCCTGATTGCACAATACACATCGCTATCAGGAGTTCAGTATTACATATAAGGAATTAAGTAACTGATATGAGCTTAAAAATAAAATAGGTAGCACAAATTAGTAGTGTGCTTTCCTCTGTCAAGTATCTCGATATCAATAAGCAACTCTCTAGAGGTACCCAAGCTATTCTTTTGATGGGGTTACACAATACAATTACTACCTCTTGATAGATAGGGCTACAAATAAGATGGGGAGCAACCTCACACTGTCACGTATCAGCATAAAAATGTTTCTGACCACCTTAACACATGGGGGTGTTTTAAGGCTCACAGTTACCTTTTAGCTCCATTAGTTTAATTGGCAATACTAAGCATAACAGTTTTATCTTAGTTCATTGTAGGTTTTATTGTCTATAACTGTATGAATGCTCCACAGACCACAAGAAATAAATGGAAAGAAATAATATAATACAGTTATCTGCAGTGACTATTTATGGCCCTCTTTGGACCCCTGGGCAGATCAAAGTTGCCGTGCAGTGCTTCCCTTACATAATGAATTGCACTCCGCAGTCAAACATCCAGGTACGGTACATGATTGCATCTGGCACAAAGGAGTAAGTGCAATAATAAAGCATAAAGAAAAAACAAAACAACCTGCTGCTGGAGAGATTAGTAAATTTTGGAATGGCAAATGCCTTGCCTCATGCAACACCTTGATCCTGGTGCCTGAACTAGATTCCAATCCCAGCTACAGTAAAAAAATTACAAAAAAAGCTTCAGTCCCACACACACCTTACTGACCAGGATCTGCATATGCAGACAGTGTATGCACCGAAGAACAGACTCTAGAAGGAACACTGTTAAGAGGGCCTGCATCCCGCATCCAGATATAAGTAGGACATCTGCATTTAATTGGATTTCTACTGGTAGGAACGCATATGCACAGAAAGCTCTTCCTTGAACTGCCACTACCTAGCAAAAAGAATGGCAGGTCCTTGACACCTGAACAGAATCCAGAGGCAAGAATCAGGAGAAGTAATGGATTAAAATATTTTGCTATTTTTCTACCTATCCTTATTTTTCTATATAGTACTTCCTATAACTATGCTTTAGTAACTCCCGCCTCATCTTCATGCAGCAATATGAACCCAAAACATTTTTTATACTGGTGCCTGCACTATCTGCTCATCAGAGATACTGATAAATGATTGACTATTGCTGCTCCAGTCCTCTTGGTGGATCTGACACCTCCTAGCTTCCAGGTTAACAGGCAAGAACTTGAAGTACCTTCTGCCATCTGCATAGTTACCAGAACACAAAACCAGAAACAGATTGGAAAAAAACTGGTGGTTGAAATGGTAATACATTTCTGCAGTCCTGATCCAGAAATTAAAATCACAGAACACATGACCACCCTTTGCTTAAGAGAGAGATGACTGGCCTGCTTATGGAATCAGGTTGCTTATCCTATAATGAACTTTGTCATGGTATTTTGGGGGAGGGGGTTGGTATCTGCTAGTCTCATCATCACTTAGAAAACATTTATTAAGTAAAGCCCAAATTATATAGATCATATCTTTATCGAAAATAAGCACATCATTTAGATGACTGAAGATTATGTACTCATTCTGTCAGTAAGACATTTTCACAGGATTTAAAGCAGAGGAGGTAGATTCAAATGACTGGAAATTCACTGATGAATGTGCAATGCCTATGAGGGCTTCTGTTTCTCCTGCACTTCCATTTTGTAGTATTCTAAGCATTGGCAATAGCTACACAGCTGCTTCCTTTCGATAAAAGGTTGGAGTATATTTAGCCAATTAAAAGCTATGCAAATGTCTCACACATAACTTCCAGGAATTTTTTCTGCAAGATGAATTTTTATTATTACAAAAAGTATTTATCAAATTATTTAGTTAAGTATTTCCTTAATGAAAACAAGCAAACAAGCACAAGACTACAGAAATGTGCAACATTATCATAAAATGTGAAAGCAAGGAAAGCTTAAAAATTATATTATCATAATTAAGGTTATACAGATATCTGTGCCCTGCTGTTGACAGGTGTACTTGTACATACCCTTCAATCCCTGAAATCAGAGGGCTACATCATGCATTCTACAATAGTTTAATTAGCACACATCTTTTGATTTCCAGTAGTACATTACTTAGATACCAGATAGGTAAGCATCAGTTCCAAAACAAGATTTAATAATAACCATCTTTCTAGACAAACTCCAGTGAAAAAGGTCTTTTATTCAATCCTCTGGAGGAGAACCAAAGTTTAAGGCTCCACCAACCTAATTTTGAAATAGTCTGCACTAAAGAAATAAAAAGTGTTACTCAATCCTCTGGCATCCCTTGGATTTTTCTTTGGAATATTCATCAAATAGCAGTGACTTAAACCATTTCAAACAGATTTTTCAATGCAAAAAACACATCCTGTTGTTGCTACACACCCACACAAGGAGACAAATGGGGCCAAGCCTCTCCTAAATTAACTGCACCCTAGAGAAGACTAGCCATACACCAGCTCAGACCTTGGACACAG
>WBND01000849.1:0-37698 GCA_013398595.1 Tychaedon coryphoeus | reverse complement strand
CGATGCTCTCGCACCTCCTCGGCGCCCGAAGGCCCGTGGGGGTGAGCTCTGAGGGTGCGCGGTGCTCTCTCTCCCCGGAGCCCCCCGCCGTTGTCCGCGGGAGCGGGACGGGTCGCACCAGGTATGACGGGAAAAGGTCAAAACCCGCCTAAACAGCCCCCAAAAAGGAAACACTTTTCGTGGGTGGCTCACTGAAGAAGACAATGGTGCTTGTTTCTGGTGATAAAGGTCATTATTGGAGGGGTGACGCTCACACCCCTGTGCTGTTAAGTGACCGGTTTGGCTCGTCTGGAGTGTACACGGCTCGGTTTGGACTAAGGAATGAAGCTATGGGAGGACAGCGTTTCGTAAATGCCACCAAAACGGTAAAAGGCATTTACATGTCCCTGCTCACCCGTATAAACTGCTCTGCAAAAGCACAATAATCAGTAGACCTGTTCTAGTTGAGAGGTAAAGGTTGTGTATCACACCATATAGAAATAAATGAGGCACATGAGCCAGAGTACCTTTCACGAGTATCCTCTTTCTCTGAAATACCAGCCAGTGCCACTTTTGAAGACATACTTCCCCTACTGCTCTTCAGAGATCGATCTGTGGAGCAAAATGAATAGATTGTAAGATATCACTAACCTGTGGTGGTTTTTCGTTTTACTGCAAAAAAGCTAAAAGGAGTTTGTTTAGGTATTTCTATCTTCCACTAGCTATAAGCATCAAGAAGAAGGCATGCAGCCAAATCCTGCTTCGAGCATCACCCTGCATGGCTGCGGCTGACTTTGATGTTGTAAATGTTTCTGAGAGTTCTGGCAGCCTGAGATGTTTAAACCTAGCTAAAGCAGGACAGGAAAAGCAACCTTGCCCAGAGCAGTGTGTCTGCACGTGGTAGAAATCCCACTTGGTGACAAACAGCTTGTTTCTGGGAAAATTGTGGGACTGGGATATGAATAGAGAGGGTCTGACAGCACCTGTTACTGCCTAGGATAAAGTGTAATTATCTTTCCACATATTGCCACTATAAAATTTGGAATATTTGTCTGAAATTATATGTTCGTAGGCATAGTGTTTAATTTCTTCCCCAGGTGTCTCAAAGACCTTTCAAACAATTTCAAGGAGGCCATGTTCAAGAAGAGCCCCTGTCTTTTCCTTCAGCTTTTCTCAAGTCAAATGGGAGATTTCTTTTTCATCTCACCAAGTGAAAGCTCTTCCAACACTGACTTTTAAAAGCATTCCCTCTGGTTATTTTTACTTAACTGTTTCTATATGAGCAACAATATCATATGATTTTCGAAGCTGGCTAAGTCAGAATTTCCAAACTGCAGTCACCACTAAATTAGAAAGAAAGCAACCCACAAGTTGTTGAATAAGCTTTAATTAATGTGTTTGAATATTATTCCTTAGGGGTATTGTATGAACAGAAAAAAAATAAGACATTTATGAAAAGCTATCAGTGGAATTATCTATGCAGAAACCAGTGCACATCCAGTTTATAATTAGAGAAAAAAGCCTATTTTGTGGCAGAAGTTAAGGTTGCTGTACGACAGTATACCTAGCTATACATGACATGGCTTATACGGATAAGGGGTGGTTTCTTACTGTACCAATAATTATCATTGTCACAGATTTGCTACAGACACTCTAGTTTGAGCATTTTATGGATTGTCTCTGTGTAAAATGTTGCCAAATATTTTTATTTTAGGAAGGAAGAATTGATTTCTGTTCTATGTCATTGGTTAGTTTTAAGTCATGACAAGACTTTACCCGTAATCCTGTGGTTATCCAATTCCTGTAAGCCTGTGACCATCTTTGGAGAGTTCCCAAACTTCTGAAGATATAAATCATGTTCCCTTTCCCAATCCCTCCCCTTTTGTAGTGAAATACAGTGGCTGATATTCTTTATTCATTCAAGTGTCTACTGCTTAGCCCTGAAAAATACTGACAGCACTTCAAAGTCCTGAGTAGAGTTTATTGTCCTATTGGTCTTTAAAGCAATTTAATGCCTTTAAAAAATGTTCTATACCTTGGCAAACCATGTCTTAGTTAATGAATAAGTCCTTTCCCACAGCAAAGTTATCTATTAGTCGTTTTAGTTATTTTTTCTTGTCTCTGCATAAAATGTTATTTATTAGTGTGCTGTCAGTTCATTGTTTTATAGTCTTTCTGTCTATTTCTTTACCAAACACTAACACCTGCTAATCAGGCAAAATAAGAGTAACTGATTACTGGAGGTCTGACCTCTTTAGGGTGTTAAAGAGATGCAGAGGATACACAAGAAGTCTCTCCAGAAATCTTGGGGACAAAATTATTTAGAAAGTAAAAAGCTTAACACATTAAAAGTGCAGTTCACTGATTTTCCATTAACACTTGAAATCCAGGAACACTTATTCAAAAAAAAAAGAACCCCAAAACCCACAGACACATTAAATGAATACTTAGTGAGGTACCGTATCACTATCAGCTGTGATGTCCATTATGTTTGCAAGTTGAGTAAGGCTTGTAATAATTGGGAAGGACCTCTCTCACAAAAATCTATCAAGATGCTGCAAAGTTTTGTTTTGGTGATTCAGTAGATGGCACTTTTCCTTCTAGAAAAAAAAGTTCTATATCTCAGCCAAGTGTTACAAATAGAATGAACTGCACTCACACAAAGCAGTGATTTTACCATGCTGTTTTATTTATGCTATTTATTTTACGTATGGAGTCACTAGGATTTGGAAGCTATGGTGGAAATCATGAGTAATCATAAAATGTACATGAATCACAGAAATGATTTTGCATGCAAATCAGCCACAGCAGTACTATCAGAAATGTAATGACTTTTAAATTTAGTCACTTGTCTCTTATAATAAAAAAAGTAAGCCACAAATGCTTGCCTACTTGGAAGGGCTTCTTTAGTACGATTTGTAGTTATTCTTGTATGAGAATAGAAACCAAAGGAGCACTTTATAGATTGTATATGTAAAACTACATCCCAGTTTCTTGCATTTGTTAGTATTTCAGATAAATTAATTAAAAAATATTTGCTGTTGCCTGATGAAAGTATTTGGTTTGAAATTTGGGCTATTTATGAAAGGCAAAAGTTCCATAAAGCCTTTTAGGTCAAACAAGATCTGGATGTTCAGATTAATTTTAAACATTGTAAAACTTTTGAGTCAAAAGCAAATAATTTACAAGGGAAAAAATGTAGTGGAACATCTTAATTTGGTGAATGATAAAATAAAACCTTAATTTGTTTTCTATCTCTCTTTAGAATTTCTCTTTAAAGAAAATATTACACATACCTGCATACAAGTTAGGGAAGCAGTGAAACAATAAACCTGTCTTTTTCTTGCCAAATGAAATTGTGTGGAAGAAAGGTTAGATCAATTGCCAGAGGCTTGAATGTTGGACACATACTATTTAAAACGTTCAATAAAATCATCAAAATTAATCATAAGTTAAATTAAAACAATGGACTAAGATAAAGTACAATGCCACTAGCTTGCATTCCACATAATTGTTAAAGACAGATTTTCATCTTTCATAGTTTTCATCCTAGGAGAACAGTACAGTAATCTCTTTTCAAAATGCTTCCATACTTAACTGAATATTATGTTCTTCTCTGGCTGCATATGTTCCAAACTGTAGAGTTATAGTTCATTTGCACAGAAGCTGAAAAACTTTTCAGTTAAAGGAAAAATACTGAAAAACTTTTTTGAAGGTGGTACAGTAAAATGACATTATATTCTTCCACTTTTTTAAAAACAGGTTATTCCTTAAAAAAAAAACTCAAAGCATCACAAAGTAAAAAACATACTTCTGAATTCAGTTTGCTCATTTCCTAAATATAGCTAGAAAACATAGTGGAAGTCAGGACTGGGGCAACATCACCCTTTGCACCAATTACTTGTCCTACTTCTTAATCATTTTTTTTCTTGATATTGATTCAAAATCATACGTACCATATGTATAACATGAAAGTCATATCTTTCTGTCAATCCCCAGATGCTTCTCATAAGGATTTACGTATTGGTAAACATGGTTCAGGACTGATTATTTGTAAAGCAGAACTCTAGGCATGGAGCCGAGAACCTGAACACACACCTTGAAGTATCTTATTCTCCTTTCGAAGTAAAAGTAGAGCAGAATTTTATGCAATCCAAATCTATTTTCCTTGCATGTTGTATGCAATGTGTAAAATGAGGATGGCAATAAAAGTTACTTTTCATATCTGGAAAATCCTTTGTTGAGTGATGTTGTGAAAAGAAAGAGCAGTTATTTCCTCCTAACTTAAAAACATATATGCAGTAATTTCTCTGTTAAATATGAATGAAATGTATCCTATGCATCACTTATGTTCAGTTCCTTCAGTCTGCTCGGGATGGAATGTCACATTTATAAACCCAGTTTAAAGAAAATCTATATTAATGTCTCTGTATTGAATACTAGCTCACAAGATTTACTACGGCTTCATGGGGAAGTAAGTGCTGGAAGATAAACATGTTGGAATTAAGTCCTTCTTTGAATTACTTCTGTTCTATCAGGCTTCCTTTGTGAGCTGTGAACAATCATAACATATGAACACATTCCGCATCTGGGAAATTCCTCAGGCACTGAATTGCAGTGGGCTTTTTTCCCCATAAAATTTTAACTAGTATTAGTTCTCTAAAAATGTCAAAAGCTCTGAAAAGTGCACAAGAGAAAGAATTTAAACTATTTATATTCTCCAAACTAGTCTCTCAGTAGTTTGCTAAAGAAAAAGAGCATCTAATAAAAAAAGAAAAACAACAGAGTATTAATTATATCTGAGATTTGTTTTAATTCAATAAAGATAGTTTAGAGTGTAAAATTCAACCATGTATTGCCTATGGATTTGATAAGATAGGATAATAAAACCAAATTAAGTCAGAATACAAGTATCTGGAGGTGATGTGAACTTCATCAAAGTTATGTGGATTTTGTGAATTTTGTCCATCTGTGTTATAGTATGACTTTCAATATCATGTAAATAATTCTTTGTGGAGTTCTTTAATTCAAAAAAGATCCACTGTATAGACAAGCATAAAAAACAATCTATTACTTTAAAGTGGGAGAATGTGAGGTTAAGGACCTTTGGTGCTCTAGGCACCAACTTTGTTGGGTTATCTTCTAAAATGAGCGAAGCAGCTAATAGTTGCTAAAAGATTATTTATTGCAGAAGCACATCAGTCTCAAAAGGCACAGTCACAGACATCAAAGTCCATGCTAAGTTTTGGTATAAAGTCTCAAAGGGAAGCAGAAGCTGCTCTTGTTAAAGATCCTGGGAAGCTGATGTTGCTGCGGCAGCTCCTGTTTTCTTCTTGGGTGTTGACTGATGATGGTGAGAAAAAGCAGAAAGAAAAGCAATGGCAGGAAAAGCAGAAAAAGCGATGGCAAAAGGCACCAACTCTTCCCAATACATTATATAGAATGTATTATATAGAATCTTCCCAACAAGCTAAAACAAACTCGGACCACCACTCCCTAACCTATTAGAATTCTAGTTTATTAACACACCAGGTTGTGTATAGACTATGCATGCAACCTATCTTGTTCTATCTGAAAAATGTAAGAAATATTCTTACTATAGCTCTGTTATGTCTAGGAGCCTTTACTGAAAACACTGGTATGTTTTTCAACCTTCGCTAGAGCTTGCACTTCTACTTTGGTATCTAAACCTTTTACTTACTAAAAGCATTGGAGCTCATACTAAAACTTACTTACTGACTCACTTACTTATCCTAAAACTTAAACTTACACCTCTACCTTATGTGTGAATGGCTTAATATACTTCAATCCATCGAAAGGCTTTAATTCAATCCCTGCATTCTGATTTCTCTCTTAAGAATTCAGAGACCCCTGACTCACCGACTCTAACAGAATAACAAAAAACTGAATATAGGAATACAGAGCCTTGAAAATGCAAAAATGTATTTGGTCACACCATAAGTACTCAGTTCACTGTCCCCTGCTGTGGAAAGAATTAACAGAAATGGCTGTCTTAATGTGAATCAATAGGAAATTATAGGGGAAAAAATTATGAAATGGGCCAGGCAAGAAAAAACACACTTATAGCATGCTTCTTGCATCTCTCCTGCTAGTATCTATCAAAATGCTTTTAAAATTCAGGAATGGAGTGAGATAAAGAATATTTTTTTTCTCTCTTGAATATATGCTGCATAATTGCTTGGAAAGAATAGAAGTTTATTTCTTTTTTCAAAATGTAAAGTTTGTTGGTAAACAAAGTGGTAAAACTGAAAGAAGGTTGGCTGAATATGTTTCTGCAATAATCCTCAACCAATAGTTTATATTAGTAATTTTTAACATTTGGTTTTCACACTCAGTTATAGGAAGTTATATACTTAATTTTAAGTTTGCCAAGATTAGTTATTTGTTTACTGGTTAACTGTCAGCTAGAAAATTGGTGCTTCTTTTTCCCCCTAAGGAGCTGTTGGTTGGTGTCAGATGCAAAGTATTTCCTGTGGAGGAATATCCTTTTATTCCTGGCATTCACTTCAGTGTTACGTTATTGCAAACATCTGGAGCACAGCAGAAAAACACTGTCTGGATTCTTTCCTAAAGCACCTCAATAAGAATATTCTGAGCTAAAGAAATGCCAGACCAAATGAGTAGCCCAAACATGGAAAAGGACTGGAGTACAGAATACGGACTATTCTTACAGAGTAAGAATAGAGAGGTAAAAAATGAAATTCTTTAACCTGCAGACCCACAGTGGATTTATAGAGCCTTTACCTCAAAGCCCACTCCAGCTATTGTAATTTAAAAAACTATTTCTTCTGTGTCATACACCATAAAACAAAGGTGAACATTCACACGTTCGAGGCTTTAATTTTAGATTGATGGATTATTTGTTGACAGACAATTAATCTCTGCCACTTTGTCCTCCACTCTCTAGATTCAAATTATGTTAAAAGCCATGGTGCAAACAAAGAGAAAGAAGCCAGAAACATAAATGGGAAGGATCCATTACTTACTGATGAACACTGGGCTGGATTGTGTGAGTGCCAAGTCGTCCCTTGATGTACTGACTGTTCTCCAAGATAAGGCACAAGAAAATGCTGGTTCTGTCCATGCCTCTTTGGACTGGACCTATAACATTACAGACCCATGCAGCCAAGGGCACCAGTTAGAAACCTTCCAAATTACGGACAAATATTCCCACATTCCCCTTCTAAATTCAGATAATTATGATTTTAAATCTGTGAGCTTTCCAATTTGCTAATGTTATCTGTTACTCATTTAGACATTAATGCTTTTACCCTATGATTTTTTAAAATTGCTATTACTTTAAACAACACTTTCTTTAAAACAGTCTCCTCATGAATTTCCACCATCAATTTACCTGGAATCTGTTACATCATTTCTTGTAGTCTCTCAGGACCTATGACCTATCTTCAAAATGTCAGTTGCACAATGACGCATTCAGATATTCTGTCTAGTGCTTCTCTGAGAAGTCATGCCAGGTAGTTTCAAAGAAGTGATGCTTTCAGTGGATATCCAAAATATCCAATCCTCCAGTCTAATTCAAACAAAGTGTCATTATTGTTTACCTCGGCTTTGAATTTGTTCCAGGGAATTTGCAATTCTCTGCAGATGTGCTGGGAAAATTCACAATTCCCCTTCTCCCTAGATAAGAACTATTGCTAACAGAAATCTTTGGAATCAAGGGCATTCCATTTGTTTCCTTGATAATTAATTACCACCAGTCCATTATTAGCAAGTAATTTAGAACAAGGAGTTCTAGAACCTGTGCACTCTGGATTTTAATCTCATTTGACAGGTAAAGAAATAACAACGCAGTGAAAACACATGAAAACCAACACATAAACAACTTTTTCAGGTATTTGAATATGTATTTGCTTTCAAAAAAAATAGAATTATTTAGGATAATAATGGAATTATTTGCTGATATTTTTAGCAAGCATCAGGAAACAGCAGTAGCATCCCAGTGGCAGCCAAAGGCTATCATACTTTTTTTTTTTTAACATGACATAACATTGCAAAAATTAGGAAGAGAATCCAGACCAGAATAAATTTTTTTATTCAAATAGAGTGTTATTTTCATAAACCAAGCCTGGTAACTTGATTAATAGTAGCCACTTGATTCGTAGGTAACGTAGAGAGAGACAAACAACAAGCTAGTTCAACTTTTAGAAAAGTCCCAATAATTATATTTTTAACTCACATGCTTGAGCTTTATTTCCTGAAGGTCTGACCCAGAGTCTATCACCCTGGTTTAAAGAGGGAATCAATTTGGTTTTACATCTGTAAAATTGTTTTGTGACAGTCCTTCAATATGTCCAATCTCATCTTTTAGCAGAAATATTAAACTCCTCTGAAAGTCAGACCACAAGAAGATTCCATCTTAAATTCCCTACAATGTGCTCTGGTTTTATGCCACCATCGTTTGATACTGTAGTAATTCAATACCAGACACAGGTTACTATGTTAAAGGGACCTTATCTCTAACCTGCTACACATAAACTTCCTTTCCTCAGGTCTCAAATAATACAGTCACTCTAAAATTATATTGCTGAATACTTCTATCTAACCAATAAATATGCCTAAATTAATTTTGCTACAGGTGTAAAATACTATATTTAGTAATTTGCTATATAAATGTCTCCCATGTTTGTTTTTTTTAGAACAGAAGAATGTTGAATATAATTAGCATTGAATAACCTTGCCTTAGATCTTACATGGAATAACTTTATTCTGAAAAGAAATTTTAAAAGTGTAGTGAGGTGAATGAAAAGGAATTTCCACATATAATTTAGAGTCTGAAAGGTGGTGAAAATACTGGGTTTAGGATTATTTTGTGCAGGAACAGCAAACTTAGGCTTCTCTGGTATCCAAATATTAGTAAGGGAAGAACAACTTGATTTTTCTTTCACCCTTGTTATTACTCAATCTCTTAATATTTGAAGATAATGTTTTGAAGTTTTTTACACCAAATCAAATTCCATCTAGAGATAAAATGGTAAAGATCAGAAGGCTTAATATAAATATGCTCATTTGTGCCTCTCTGATAATTTCTATTATTTTTTCTGCACTTCCAAAATAACACATCATTAGTGTGCTTGACAAATCCAGAAAGAGCCATTTAATTTAATTTACCTTTGTAAATATGTGACTTCAACCTTGTCAGTATTTGAATGAAAAAACAATCAAACAACAAAGAAAGAGCTACAAAGGCAACTTCTTAAAACTCTGCTCAATTTTGCAAATTGTTTGAACTTGTTGATTAGGTTTCCATAAATATTTTATAGCAATGACCTTCTGCTTCAGAAGTTACTTAAACTAGAGGGACTGTAAGCAAATGCAATCCTAAACCTGTGTAATCTGATAAAATGGATAATCAAGCCAATGGTTAGTCAGTTTACAGCTAGTTTGGTCTTCCTCTACCTGCTACAGAGACCATCTCTTTTTCCTTGGAGAAGTTCAAAGCAGTTTTTTCCTTGCTTTAATAGACACTGGAAACTATATTCCTATTCCTAACTTTCCATGTCACTATGCCTCTTCTTAAATTCACACATGAACCCAAGTTGTACAGAAATTGCTGGGCTGATAACTTGCATTTATGATTTTGGGATCCAAATATTTTGCTACTGCACAAAGCAAATAATCTAAGTACAAAGAGAGATTTCATCTAAAAGGATTGCATTTATATGATCAGCCCAGTTGGTGTAGAAGCCACGGACCTGAGGTCTCAAGGCCCATCAGGTGAAGCAGATTTTTAGGAGTGTGTTTAGACTGGACAGGCTGCTCTGTTCTCACAGGTTACCCCCAAGTCGAGGCAGAAGTCTTTTTGCTGTTGTGGAGGTTGCATAAGGGAATAATTTATCTATGCAGGTTCAATCAGTAGAGAGAGAAGCAGAAACTTGTAACTTTTGCCTTGTTTAAGATTTTTGACATTCACTTCTGTTTTCTGTGACAGGAAGG
The DNA here is from genome assembly GCA_013398595.1 of Tychaedon coryphoeus. Taxonomy (NCBI): domain Eukaryota; kingdom Metazoa; phylum Chordata; class Aves; order Passeriformes; family Muscicapidae; genus Tychaedon; species Tychaedon coryphoeus. The sequence continues at coordinate 27,744 of WBND01000849.1, read as the reverse complement.
ATGTAATTATTGTGGGTGTTTATTGAAGAAGTGAGGAAAAAATGCGTTCCCATTCCCATGATCCTCTCCAGTGATCATTTATTCTGAAGTGTTTAAATTTTTATCAAGCCTTGGCTTTTATATGATGATGCCTTTTGAAGCTGGTGAGTCTGTTGTTATGGTGCAGGAGTTTATTATAGCTGAATTGTTTTTTGCATGTCATAAATTCCGAGACTTCGCACTCGCCAAACTAAGGAGTAAAAGATGAGTATAAACTGTACAATAAAAAGAGGAAAATGTAAAATATCATCTCTTTGATTTGACAATATCTTTGGCAGGTCTTTATACATGTACAGACACAAAGAAAATAATCTCAAATCAAGGTGCAAAATATTTCTGTGCAGAATTAACTGCTACAGCTTTCTTATGTATCATTTGGACTAGGGTGACTCAGCCTTTTTTTTTCTGCAGCACTGCTAAATTACTGCCAAATCACTCTCAAATCACTGCCAAATCAGGCATTAGAAGTCTTGGTAACTCAGTTTCTGTTAATTTTTTCCTTACAAAAGGTAATTATGATAAACCATGAAAGCCAGAGTTTTAAATTCTTATATTTACAGTTGCTTTTAGGTAGTACTTGTTAAAATATATTCACTATTGTAACCACTATCGTGGTTTTAACCCATGGACTGCTTCCTGTTCCTGTGGAAATTAAACGCTAGAGGAGGGATTAGACACAGGGCTTTGAACTCCTAGCAAGAAGTTCTGATATACAGGATCAAACCCTCACAAGCTCTGAATGCCTAACTGATGCTTATAAATTGGCAACTGGCATTTCTAAAGTTTCAAGACAGCTCAAAACCCCCTCAGTCCTTCAGTCTAATGAAAAGTGCCCTATGGACTTGGGAATAGGCCTTGTCACACAAAAGCTGTGTGCTGGATCCACTAAGAGGATCAACTCCAGAACTCAGCAAGGCCAAAGGCAGCCTGAGGCCACCTGGGACAAGAGGGGACATAATCTTCCATGGCTGTGTGTGTGCTGGCCCAGGAGGTGTGCTGGACTTGCAGGCAGGACTTGAGCACCTTGTGAAGTGGGCACCTGAGGATACAGATTTTTCCTTCTGGAGCAAGGCTTCTGGGCTTCCTTAAGTATAGATACTTAGATTCCTAGCTTTCCCAAGTATACAGGTGTTTGAGAGGCCACAGGCTGACATTTGGGTCACACCTGGCAAATATTCTGTGTGGAAATGAGTGAAAATGAGTATTAATAATTTGTTAATCTCTTTTCCCTTAGCTTCAGTGGTTGAAATTTCTGAAATCCAGGATTTACAATTTGCAAGTTATAGAGAAGCTCAAACATTGTTTTGCATCAATGCATCATCAATAGGACAAAACTAACCTGTTTCTTCATGGCCTACTCCAACTCCTATTCCATGTTAGTGGATGAGTAGTCTAGCCCTTGGTCAATTTGTCTTTTAAAGATCTGCCTATTTTTACACTATTATAAGGAGAAAGTATCATTTAGAAATTATTATATCCTTAAAACTTTAAAATAGGAAGAAAAACTGTATAAAACTAAGTACATAGTCTGTATTTTTGCCTGTTGACAAATAATTTAGGTACTTTTGCAACACCGATGGGTTCAAAAGTTGAGTATAGTCTCTAAATGTGAGAAGAAAATCTGTCAGCCCAACCATTATTCTTAAATAATGGTTGACACGCTTAGTGAAAGGAATTATATGAGGACTTAAGGAAATAAGCAACATTGATTCCCTTTTTGCTAAAAAAAACTTCAATTCTTATGCTTCGACTTCCCTTTAATGCAAAGCAGTTGACTTGAGAAGAAAAAGCATTGGCTCTCTTGTGTGGCAAGGTGGGATACTTGAAAATTTTCAATATCCTGGCATGTCATTCTTTGAAGATGTCCAAAGTACTGGTGTTTTATTCCAGCTGGCATGTAACATACTCCTTCCACTGTCAAGACCTGAAAAGGTTTACTCAGAAAGTGTATAAAATTTTGTTGCATCAGAAGCAGCTCTAATGACAGTATTTCTGTCTCCTAAAATAATTTTGTTCTTTGGTAATTCTTTCTTCTGCCCTCATTCTGATGGAATTTTAAATACTTAAGGAAAATAATAAGCCTTGAGGTTATGTGTGTCCATATTGTAATAATTTTGAAAGATTTTTTGTCCATTATCTTCAGTTGAGATGAAATAACACACCAAAAAGAACAAATAAAGATTCATTTTACATATAAATTCTAATCTACTCTAAAAATTGAATTCCTACAACTACAAAGACTAATAATCACTAACAGTTTTATTGAATAGAAGATTGTACTTTAGATCAAAATTACTGACTATCTATGAATGTATTATATCAAATGCTGAATAATATAAGAACAGACTTTTGACAATGAGAAGCAAGTCATTGCCCTACTCTTGAGGCTGTAAAATCACACTGCTATATCCTCCTTACGATCTTAGGAGTCTTTGAAACTCTGAAGAGCCCTCCTGTAACTCAGAGTGACTTCTGACTCCCTTCCACAGTTCATATACCTTGGAGTTGATGTTACAAAGGGTGCTCAGATGAGAACAGATCAAGAATATCTTTGGAATTATTTTTGATGAAGCTAAGTTTTCTTCAAGACTGTAGAGGTGAAACTCCATTAAGATATTAAAACATGTTGCCTTCTGCCTGTCATGCACAGATCAAATTTCAGCCTGCTGTTGGAGAACTGTACATGTGTAGAGTAGAAAGATGTGTGCTATAAAAAAGCAGAATTGAGGATATTCTTGAGTTAACTTATTCTTGAATTCTTAACTGACCTAAAGACACCCTTGTTTTCAACAAAGGCAAGAATATATATTTTTCCTTAAGGAGCTTTATCCTTTTAGAAATATTGCTTTTGTCTGCCCTCTGACAAATTTTTGACAGGTAAAGCTGGTCTCTGTGTTTTTTTAAAATTTTCAGGAAAAGAAGATAGGATTTCATTAGTAAGGACATGACACTGCAAGCTAAAAAGCTGGCTTGGTTGACCTCAGTGGACAGGGATAAAGTAGCAGTAAATGATAGCAGCCAGGGAGTGTGCTTGCAAACCAGATGAGAAGATCTAAAGGTGTGTATTTGACCCTCATTCTTTGTTTCTGAGAAGAGCATTTGGAAAGTTGCACCTAAATCCTGGTGACCTACAAGAGTGATCTGGCAGGGCACTTCTGCACTTTGGGCCTTGAAGCAGGCTGAGTGAATGCTGAGGAAGGGAAGGAATGAGACTCTGTTTTCTGATAGAGTAGCTTTGGAAAAGAAAGTACTTCTGTTTCTGGAGCTGCAAATGACAGGACAGTGGATCACTTTAAAATATGAATATATAGCAAACACAACCATTCATTTTTTTTTCCTGCTACTAGTGCCCTCCATTTATTACTATATTGGTTTTAGAAAAATAATTTTGCCTGTTCTGTTTATACCATACAAAATTATACAGATTTCAGTTGGGAATTTGAAAACAGAGCTGCTGTCAACTCCTTTAAAACCCAGGAAGAAATTGACAGACCTGGTATCTAACATAAGACCTGCCCCAGAAGGAAACCGGGTATCCTCAGACAGAAGGACAGTTCTAACGACAGTAGCTTCTCCTGTCTCTGGTTGAATGAAAGTGGGATAAGCATCCTGTATGTATGCCTTTTTTTATAAAGTTGTTGAGATTTTGAATTCCTGTTTGAGATAAGTGCAGCTTGGAGAAGATCACTGAGTTTATAGCATGAAGTAGAGAAGAAGACTAAATACCTCCCCATTTAGCAAGTGATCTGTGGAGGACCAGACTCACAAATGACTAGTTATCCCTAAACAGAGAAGAGGGAGCTTGAACATTGAACTTAAACCAACCATTTCTACAGCACATTAATGCTCCTTCCTTCAATTTCTACCATGCTGATGTTAAATTGTTTTAGCAAACCTTCTTATGATCTTCCACTCCATATTTAAACAAGTTTTTATTTAGATTTATGTCTAGAATCTTGATTTCAGAAAACTATATCATCAAACACCATGCTTATAGAAACAAAATATTTACTAAGTAGATTGAAAAAGATATCTCAAATTTAAAGTATTAAATTTAAAACATGATTTAAAAAATACTGAAAGCATTACTAGGTCTTTACAGTAATACCTAAATAACTGTGTTGTGCCATAAGTGTCAAATAAATATTTTAAATTCTTAAATTAATAAGACAAGGTCTTTTATATTTGAAAGTTCACAGGATATCCACTTCCTTAGGTTAAAATCTTTTCAGTATTATTATGTAAAACATTTATGCTAATTGAATTAAACTTCAACTAACTGTATATATTCCTTATGAACACATATTACCAGCACTATATTTTAATAAACAAGGAATACATCCTCTTTTCACAAAACAGTCGGTTCAAATAACTCCAGCTTTTCTAAATCACACTTACAATGATTGAAGCTATCTAATTTTCACAAAAAAGCAATGGAAAATTAATTTAAGGACACATTTAGTTACACATATGTTTGCAATCAAGCTGTTGTTTTAAATTACTTAATTAGAACAGTTTGTCATACTTACTGGAAACTAGCATAATAGTAGTGTTGAGACCACGAAAGTCAGAGAGGGACTGAAAGGACTGTGAGTGAAAGGAGAAGAGCAAGTATTTTGAAATTCCCAGATTTTAACAGTTCTGGAAAAAATTAATCAACAATTCCAGCCACCCATCCCCATGTGTAACACACATATATGTTTTCTTATGGTGAGGATTGTAAATTTGTTTTTTTCAAAGTCTTTCATCCTCAGTAAACTGTAATTACTAAAATTGAGTTGAGCTATGCTACATATCTCACAGCGGTACCACACAGAACAAAGGCAGAACATAACAGTCATTGTCATGGCTTTGCCTCTGTGGGGTTTTCCACTTGGAGCTTTAGTTACCAACAGCATTCCTCAGAAGTCATTCCAAAACGTTATGGAAGGAAGATTGATGGAAACATCATGGCATGGCAAATGTCAGTAGCGATGCTCAACAAAAATTTCTGGAATTCAAATGAAAGTCATGCACTGTGACTTCTGCTGATGCTGCCAGAGCAAGTTTCTCCTTTCGGACATGTTTAGAACCAGGTTCTGACCTGAAGGATCTCTGCACTCACATGCCTAACTGGCCAGCAGCTCATCTTGTAAGGAGTTTTAAAAGTTTGCCGGACATAATTTTGTTTCCCTGCAAGCTCATTAACTTATAGTCAAATGCTGTAGTGGTTTTGGTTGCGTAATTTCACACCTTCCAATTTCAGGTTTCATAGTATCAGCATTGATATGGCCATACCACAAAGCCCCGCTTCTTCAGATACATCCATTTAGATTTAGATAAAAACTGAGGGACTGAACATCTTCTTCGCCTCAGCCTTTAGCAATAAGACTGGTTGACTTCAGGGCAATGAGCCCCATTAGCTGACAGCAGCTAACCCTGTAATCCAGGAGGAGGTAGGTAGTGACCTGCCGAGCCATTTACACACTCATAAATCTCTGGGAGTGGATGCGAATTCTTCCAAAGATACTAAAGTAGCTGGTGGCAGAGCTCACTAAGCCACCCCCATTATTTATCATCAGTCCTGGCTCAGTGTGGAGGTCTCAGGTGAGTGGAGGTTGGCCAATGTGAAAGCCATCCAACGTGAGGAGTCAGAAGGAGAATTCAGGGAACTACAGGCCTGCTAGCCTGACCTCAGTAGCTGGAGAGGTTATGGAGCTGATCATCTTGGTTGTGATCATTCAGCATGTAGGGGACAACCAAGGGGCCAGCATCAAAGCCAGCATGCGTTTGGGAAAGGCAGGTCCTGCCTGAACAACTTGGTCTCCTTTCATGACAGTGTGACTCACCTGATGGGTGAGGGGAAGGTTGTGGATATTGTCTATATGGACTTCAGAAAAACCATAGACACATTTTCCTACTGCATTCTCCTGAAAAGCTGTCAGCTGAGAGCTAGGACAGGCATAATCTTTCTGGTTAAAAAAGCAGAGAGTGGTGGTGAATGCAGCTACGAACAGTTTACATCTGGTCACTGCTGGTGGCTGACGGGAATCACTGTTGGACCCAGTCCCATTTAATAAATTTATTGATAATAAAAGTATGGATGACATGATCGAAAATATCCTCAGTAAGTTCATGGGCAACTCTAAGTTGGTAGGAGTGCTGATCTGCTGTATAGGGATCTATGCAGGCCAGATCAATGAGCTGAGGTCAAATAGATGAGGTTCAATAAGACAAAGTTCCAGGTTGACACTTCAGTCACTACAGCTCCAGTTCCACATGCTGGGAGTGGTGGTCAACAGTAGGTGAGCATGAGCCAGCCATGTGCCCAGGGACATCCTGGGTTATACCAAAAACAGTGTGGCCAAGGCAGTCACCATCCTGTTGTACTGAGCACTGGTTAGACCTCACCTTAAATCCTGTGTCCTCTTTTGGGCCCCTCATGGCAAGAAAGACTTTGAGGGGCTGGAGCAAGTCCAAGGGAAGGGCAGCGGAGCTGGAGAAGCGTCTGGAGCACCAGCCCTGTGAGAAGAAGCTGAGGGAGCTGGGGGTGTTTACCCTGGAGAAAAGAAGGCTCAGGGCAAACCTTACTGCTCTGTACAACTTCCTAGAAGGAAGGTGTACTCAGGTAAGAGTCAGCCTCTTCTCCCAGGCAAATGAGCATCACAGGCCTCAAGCTGTTCTGGGGGAGGTTCAGGTTGGACATCAGGAGGAATTTAATTATGCGAAGGGTTGTAAACACTGGAACCACCCAGGGAAGTGATGGTGGTTGAGTCCCCATCCCTGGAGATATTCAAGAAAGAACTGGAGCATTTAGTTGACAAGGTGGTGATCAGTCAAAGGTTGAATTTGATGGATTTGAAAGTCTTTTCCAACCTAAATGATTCTGTCATTCTGTGATTTATATTTTCCGTTATAGCTTTCAGTCTTCTTTTAAAGTAACTCTAGAATATGAATATCATTTGACTAAACTGATGAACAAGAAAGATACTTTTATATTTTCCTTGCTCTTACACAGACTGAAGGGATACATTTTTCTAATTTTTCAGCAGCCAAAGCTCCCACTTTTTCAGACAATTATTATTGTCTTCTGCGAAGACAGATCCCTTCAAACACACTGCCACAGCAGCAGCATGACATAAAAAAATTTGTATTTGTTTTTACAGAGCTTTATATTCCACAAAAACCTAAGACTGTAAGTGTAATATGGAAGCTTAATCATACACTGAACATACATCCAAATAATCAATGTACCTCAAAGCATTTTAAACATTAAGGGATAATACACAAAGAATACATCGAAGAATAATAAATCTTCATATATAATACATAATACAGCTCTAAAAGATATTTAGATATTTAAAAAACAAACAAACAAAGTGTCTCATGCAGTGTTCATATTAATTGAGGAAACTGACTGACATTGCAGAACCTGAAAGTTAGAAATATGAGTGTCTTTTAGAACCTCAGTAAATATTGCATAATAGAAATTAATGAAAAATGGAAATTTCTTCCCACCAAAAGTTTTACTATAAAGAAGTACCCTGCAATTAAGGAGAATTCAAAGCCAGGGGTTTCTTTGTCATTTTATTGAACTCTTTCTTTAGTACTAAAAATCAAAAGCAGATTCTGTCCCTTTTTCCCCTTCCAATTTTAGTATCTTTGAAGTAAGTTCACAATCCGTTTGTCTTAAGACCTCTTTAATGTCATACCAATTAGTCAGATAGGCAGATTGAGAGCTGGGAGAAAGAAAACACTTGGTTATCACTAAGAATTAAATTCTCCATGCTTTTCTGGCAGACATATTTTCCCTCCTTCCCCTGTAAATGAAAAAAAAAAATAGTAAAGAAGAAAATAAAAGAAAAAGTGCAATCTCTCTTGGGGCAGAATAGGATTTGACAGAAAATTCCCGTTCAAATGCAAGTTGCTTCACTTACAACTCAATGGTGGGAATTTACGTTTTGAAACTTTATATATAGGTTAACATTGCCCTCTAACTTTGATTTTATTTGCTTTTTCCCCAAGTGTAAGAATACAAAACAAGTTACAAGAGCTACAGGTGTGTCATTAGCAAAATGCACACACTTGAAATGATACAGAAAACAGTTTGGAATAGCGCAGCCAATATCATAGTCAGTCTCTCTTATGTCCTTTGTTATCAGAAACTGAAGGTGTCTGCCAGATACTGACTAAAATATTTGAAATTATTTTTGCATAGTATACTCAGAATCAGTAGTGAGTTTGAATCACAGATGGAGTGAAATATAGAGCTCTTGTCTCTGTCTTAGTTACATATGTCTTTACTCAAACAGAAATTACAGTTATCATGTTTGTAGCATGGCTTTTTTTCCCATCAGCACAGTCTTTAGATTAAGCGTTTCTCTGCTAAGGAAAGATTGTTGTACTCTTCCTCACTTTTTTCTTCCCTTTAGTCTAACTTCTAAAAAATCTTCTGAAGTTTACTTTTATTTTTATACCCTCTGGAGACAGAAAAATTATATTATAATTTAAGTGATGGAGAACACTAGCAAGACTAAATCTGATCTAAATGGAAGGGGCTCAGGAGAAAAATACTTGTAACATAAAATAAGGAACTCCAACCACCCACAACCAACAGCAATTTTCAGGGTAAAGTTTAATTCTTGTGGTCTCAAAAGCAGCTATCCTTTCAAGAAACTGGCCAATTTTTTGTCCTTAAGGAATCTATCTGACTCCAAATGAAGCATTTGTATCTCTGTTTTTGTTTTGAAGCAGAAGACACACGACTCCTGTTCAATTCCCGAGTATGAAAAAGGCAAACAGAAGCAGTATGTTAGGGAAGACATGATGTCAAATGGAAATCAGTGGTTATTCTTGAGACCAAGTAGTAGGGGATTTAAAAAACGAGGGAAAAAAAATAAGGGGGTTTATGTATTAGCAGGTTGTAAAATCTGTCTCCCATTGTTATTTTTCTTAAAACATCTTCCCATGTTGCTGCCAGTGCTCTAAGAAGCGTAGCTAGTTAAACAGGTGAACTTTTCCGAGGTGTTTATAATCAGCTCAATGTGTATTTCAAGCTTGTGAATCTTTGGGAGGTCACTAAATGTTATTCAACAAGAAGTCTGGTAGAATTAGTGAGTAACTGATGTAATAAAGAATAGCTAGAGAAAAAACTGGCTATCCTATGGCTCCAGAATCATAAGCACATATTGACTGGGCTGGGAAAATTTTAATCTTTCCAAGTCTGATGCTTTTTTTACTTGGTGCTGACTTAAGAAACCATGTATTAGCATGCCATGATTGCACATAAGCTCAGTAAGCGTCAGCAGTGCAAAAAATACCAGGTCCATTAAACAGAGAGGAGACTTCAAATATGAAGTAGGTTGGTCCCTTCTTCTTGTGTCTTGCACTCTTCAAGATTCAGGATTGTTAAAAAGAGGTAGAAAGATGCTGTTGTACTAGCACTCCATGTGTGTGTCTATCTGAATCCTAAACTACATCAATAAACAGAATTTTTTCTAGTTTTGATGAAGATGCTACATGAAAATGCTTAAAACTGTGGATGGATTGTACAAACCTCAAGTACAAGAGAATATTCTAGGGGATTATGCAAGTATATGTTGATCAAGGGATCAGACATCCTCTTCCTTTATTATTACGTTACTAGACTTCTTGTCTAGGAATTGTCCCTTGTATAGCAGAAAACTTATCTTAAGACAGAATAATAATAATGTTAGATGGTTAATGGGGGACTCTTGCTTATAGCATTTTGGGGTGGAGGTTTTTGAGGAAAATAGGTACTGAAGTGTTGAAATTGCAGACAGAGATAGGCCACAGGAGTATGTTTCTGTATCTTTCCAAAATTTTCTCAGAAATTTCTCTCTTTTTTATTTTTTAAGGATATTAGAATATACTATTAGCTCTTATCCAGGAAGTTCTGCTCCTCTAAGAGACTGCTTGGGCACTTGTTGCAGAGGATATCTTCCTGGAGGGAGGATGGGTTGTGGAAAAAATAAAGATGATTGCCCCACCTGGTCTTAAAGATGGCCCATTAGCAGATAGTATGTGCCACAGAGATAAGGAATCACTGCCCCACCCAGCTTCAACAGATGGTGATAGAATACACGTTTCTGGCCACATCCTATATTGCAGCCCAAGACATCGAGCTAAAAAGCAATTTAGCATCCCACTAAAGGAACCCCTAAGGCACTAACTTCATCTTACTTCAACTAAATATTCTGCAGAGAAATGAAGACCGAAGAATAGACGTGGTAGCAGATGACGCCTTGCTTGTGCATGCTTTTTGTTAACTATTTTGTTTCCAGAGAGAACAGGATAAAAATGAAAAGGGTGTATTTAGAGAAAAGAAGCTTCAACAGCACAGCTACCCAGTATCAAATCTTCTGGACACACTGGAAAGTGATATATTTGTTTGGTCCAGAAATCAGAAAAAGTTTTCTAAGCTTCTATATATGATTGACGTTTTTCCACATAGTGACAGAAAGCAGAAAAAAAGGATGCGAAAATAAACAAGATTTTACTTCTTATGAAAGATTATATTAAAAAAATGCATTCTAAACTCATTTCAAATTGAGCAATATTTTACAGAAGGGGTACTTTCCATGTGTATTGGACCCAGACTCCATTGCTTCCAAGACTAGTGAAACTTTACATTTAAAAGTGACAAAAAATTTTAAGTAGGCTATCATCTATTGTCTTAATTTTTGATACATATGCAAAGAAGTCAGCAGCCTTCTCCAAACTAAAAGGAAGCTTTTTTAGAAGAGAACGTAACCTCTGATTTTTCATTTAGTTTGTGTTTTCGGCCTTTCTGGGTGGGAAATTTAAGCCTTTAGAGCCCACAGAATGGAAAGTGCTATGAAAATATGAAATATTACAGCCCTGAAATGTTCAAAAAAAAGATTTAGAATGGTTATGAATCGGATCCAGTGCCTGTTTACATCACTTGGTGACATATTTCAGTTATATGACTCGGATATGGTAAGCAGCACCACATAAAATACAAATGTTTGTTTGATGGATTAGACAAAACTTAAAAGTTAGAGGGGAAAATGTTATCCCAACCAATAGGCTGATGAAGTTTTTCTAAACTGCAATACTGCATTACAGAAAGCATCTAGTACTGCCTTCCAGAAAACTTCAGGTGATCTCCCATGAATGTTATTTTTTTCTTGTGAAAATTATTGTCTTGATTGAAAATAGTTATTTTGACAGAAACAACACTAGAATCCATTTTGGAGAAAAAAAAAAGCAAGCATGCCATGACTACTTCCCTAATATTATATGAAGCCACTGCCAAATGTTTAATAATTGACCATTTAAGAAAAAGGATTCCCCTATCTTGCCCTATATGTGATTTGTATGATCCCCCATGAGAGAAGGCAGAGAAAGAAAAACAGATAATTATATATGTTCGTTTCCATCAGATAAAATGTGGAATTTTTCTTTGCCTGTCAGTGAAGCTATTCAAAGAAAAGCAACAAGATGATGTGTCAACTGTTAGTGATAAGTAGCTCCAGTTCAAATCTACAAATATGACAGGTCTGGGTACATGCTGTGCTATGTTCTGTGAGTGAAAACATTTAGTGGCACTATCAAAGTTCCTACACTCCAAGACATGAGATCAATCTTTCACTACAAAGACAGATCGCTTGAGTTGAATCCCTTTTTCTCAAATATTCTGGATATATTCTGCCTAAAGTATTTTTATGCAAATGCTGTATTTGCAATAGGACAGTAGGTGTTTCTCTCAAACCCGAGAGATCTGAACACAGGAAACCAGTGCATCAGAGATATAAAAAGTTAGCTGTTTTTGTGTCAGCAATAGAATTACAGCGGTTTTCTTACTTTAGTATATATAAGAAAGAACTAATTTACTTCATTTAATCCCTGGCAGAAGTCAGAGGAATCCACTTTATTGTCAACTGATATGTTAAGATATGTTTCAGATACCTGAAAGGCTGTAATCTAGTGAGTTCTGTTCTACCCTTTCATGCACTATTAACCTTGCAGAAGTCCACATACTGCAAGTGTACTCTCCAAGCACCTGCTTTGCACTACCTTACAGTGAAGGTCCCTGCAACTGGAACAGGACTTGGGGCCAGAAAGATAATTTCTCCTTTCAAACATTCCAAGTCAGACTTTGAGTAAGCCTCCTGTTCTATGAATCCTACACAAAAACAGTTAAGGGATTTACAGTATCTACACATTAGATCATGTGAGTGCCCACAGCCTAAGACATGTTGTTAACATCCTTTCTACATTGCTGAAGGAGTGTGCAGTGCAGAATTCTGGTCTGCTGTTTTCTGCCCTGTAACCTTCATCTGCATTCAAGGAGCCTGGGTTTCTAGGCCACTCACTGATCATAAAGTGTATCTTTTTGTGACAGGACACAACTGCATTGTTAGGCTTTTCAAAATGTATGTAAACCAACTTTGGCTAAGCCTTAGGATCAAGCACAGAAATACAACAAAGAAAAAAATGTTTTGAAGTATTTTAAGAATTATCTGCACCTTCTTTTCCCATTACAAAAGTCTTTTAAATAACTGTGAGAAGCAAAAAGATATTTCTGGCAGTCAAATGTAATTCTTCTGCTATGAATATCAAATTATCAGTGCTTGAAATTATATATTTGAGTGGTTAAAGAAGGTATAAACTCTTTATAAATCTGATAACTTTATTGCATTTTTTAAATTTCATTTCATCAGAAAATCCATTATTAAAATAAGAGCATGATTTTCTTATGTCAAGGTCACAATTTGATCCCTGTACAAGCCATTCACTTGAAGTAGGATTTTGTGATCATTGGGGTCCCTTCTAACTCAGAATACTTTGTGATTCTGTGATTCTGTGATAGTTACTCCAGAAAATAGCATCTTCACTAAAATAGGATTCAGTCCATGAAACTACAGGGAACCTAATAAATGAAACTATATTAAACTCTTGGTGCCCTACACAAAATTACCCATCATATCTTCTTCCTTCTTCCTTCTTCCCTAACCCAAAACTCATTTAGGGTCATCTCAAGTGCTGAGGGAGTTTTGGGTGCCACAATACAAAAAAGACGTAGTTATTAGAGGGGTGTGGAAAGGAGGGCAATGAGGATGGTACAGGAGTGCAGAAGAGGGTATGCCTCACAAGGGGTGACTGAGGGCACTTGGTCTGCTCAGCCTGGGGGAGACTGAGGGGAGAGCTCACTGCAGTTACAGCTCCTTGTGAGGGGAACAGGAGGGCAGGCACTGATCCCTGTGGTGACCTCTGACAGGACCTGAAGATGTGTCAGGGAGATTTAGATTGGATATTAGGAAAAGGTTCTTCACCCAGAGGATGGTTGGGTTTCCTTGGCTCCCCAGGGAAATGGTTGTAGCATCAGCCTGACAGAGCTGAAGAAGCTTTTGGACAATGTTCTCAGGCACACATTGTGCCTTGCTGTGGCTGTCCTTTGTATGACTGGAGTTGGACTTCCATGATCCTTGTGGGTCTCTTCCACATCAGGGTATTCTATTCTGTGATCAAACAGTCCTAATTTTAGATACATGTTTTGTATGTCTATTTGTTTTATCCTCTCACTTGTGAAACAAAATGGCATTATGAAGTATGCTATTTCTCTGTTTCTTCTGCTGGAATTTCCATAGCTATTTTACTAGTTAATTTTCATATTTCTCTGCCTATTTTACTTCCCTGCTGCTCACTGTAAATATACTTTATTTAAAGAAATCTTTTTAAATGGTTAAAATATACCCTGTAATTCTACACTCACTTCTTCCTTTTGGTTTTTAACATTTTTATGACTCCCAATGTTTTCCCTTTCCAGATTGTTCCTGTTACTTAAAGACCTTCTGCTTATTACTTACACTAATTTTTTCTATCCTCTAACCACATTGGCCTCTGTTTCCCCCTTTCCTGTCTAAGTTTAAAAGGGATGAATTTCTGCTAAAACATCTACAAAATTATTTCTGTATTTTCCAGTTCTGATGGTGACCTCACAGATATTAAAGGATTCAGCAGTAAGACTTCAAACACTTTTCAGTCATCTGCTGTGCTAAGAATTTTGAATAGATTCACTATCATGATGATACATGTCCCATTTTTTTGCACTATTTTTCTTACGCTACAGTCTGCTCACATATATCTACAGTTAAATGTTACTTACAGAAATGGAAGGAGGAAGATATTCAGAGATCTGAGCACGTGCTTTATATGCTTGCTGCACGTCCTGGCTGTGGAGTTAGCAGTGGTCTCTGACCCTCTAACGCAGCTAATTACCAGTGTCCATTCACTAGCTCTGCATGTATGAACTCCAAACAATGTCTTACCTCCTAGTTTTGTTGTACCCTTTTGATACCTGCTCTCTGTTGAGTTCTGAGACATAAACCCTCAAAGTAGAACATACTATATTTTATGGATCAAAATAATCATGGGTTTAGTTTCCCAGTGGAACTCATCACACATTCAGTATCTTGTTGTTTAGAAAGAAAACTTACACAAGAAATCTTATTACTTTTTTGTTATTTTATCTCTGTTTTGGGGGGATTTTCTTTTTTGGTTTTTATTTTGATGAGATTTTTGGGGGTTTTTTTTTGGGGGGTGGTGTTTTCTGTGGAGGTGTGTTGTGAAAGAATTTCTTAGACTGAACTAAATTTGTTGGGGGGCTTTTTAGCTGCTATTGTTCACACATTACATTATTTTTTATATTCATTCAACAGAAGATATTTTATTTTGAATTAAAATTCAAGTCACCACTGTTGGGATATTTTAGAATTCCAATTATCATTATATCAAGAAAATATCATCACAGCATCTGGGGTGTTTCCTACTTTGTTTAAATGAATTTTACTTCAATTCAGGGACCAGAGAAAACCCACTGGTCCCAGGCTGCTATGCCAATATTATACAAAGAGTTTGGAAAATTTAAATCTTCCAGTTCAGTTTATTGTTACATCAGCAAATAGTTTCAGTCATCCTGTAGAGCAGGCAGAATCACTGTAAAACATCAGTGTAGATGTGTATAAAAAGCTGGAATTACTGCATTGGTGTTTTGGGAAGGTGAACACAAGTAGAGTCGTTTCATAGTGTTTGCTAAGAAAGAGGAGCAAATATGTTTAGAGACTTTTCCACAGGCACTTTCCAAAGCTCAAAAATAGAAAACCCGAGACATAAATATGCATCTTTAAAAACACTCTGAGTACATCGTCCCTACATGAAAACATCACTAATAGAAGGACACAAAAGTCAGCCCCTGTCAGATGACAGCTCTGAGATACTCTGAAATCATATTCTGAAAGAAGAAACTGTGATGGAAATATAAATTTACATGATGATATACTACAGGTCTCTGTGACATGGATGCATTTGCATGATAAAATCTCAATAATTGTATTAATAAAGATGTATCTTTAATGAGTAGATGCTCCCATTCTGATTGCACTGTGACAGAAATTTTACTGTGTATATTTGATTTCCTTTGTTTGAAATAAAAGGTGCAATAATGTAAATTTTTTTGTTGTTGTTTGGATCAATAGCCTCACAAAACCAAGTAATTATGCGTTAAATTCCCCATGATAAGCAAGAAGTATTTGTTAGGTATATTCGGACAATAATTTAAACACATTAAATATGTATGATTATTGTGAGTGTCCTGAACCGCTATTTGGATATGTTCCAGAAGCAAAATTGTCCCTATTTCTGAAAAAAATTATTAAAAATGAGGAGGAATTGGAATTCCAGCAATAGTTCAGTGCTTCTCTAGTGGCTGGAACTAGATGGTCTTTAAGGTCGCTTCCAACTCAGATAATTCTACTGCTCTATGATTCAGAGCCATCAGTCCTTCCTTCCTTTCTAATAAATAGTAAATCAAAGCTGCCAGCTGTGAAAATTAAATGGAATATATTCTGGTCTCTGGTTTAAAAAAAGAAAGGAAGGAAGAAGGGCAAAAGAGACCATTTGAGAAAGCAGGTCAACACCCATCCTAGCATGGAAAGAGACAAGCCAAGGAGGTAGAGTTGGAGAGTGGCAATCATCACCAAACTATAGGGTCATAAATAAGCATGCAGAGGGAAAGAATCTTAGAAGAAATACACATACTCCTGTACATCCTTAAAATGGTATCTGCAGGTATTTTGAGAATAGTACAGAAGCCTCAGGTTCATCATTCCACAGAAAGAGATTAACATCTTTATCAAGCTGCTATACTTGAAATGTGTGGATTACTCCTTTAAGGTGTATGGACTCTACTCCTGTGGAATAATGCATTGTTGTGGAATAAGAAAATACTTTTTTATAGGTAGTTATCAATAACCGGTTGAAACATTTCTGAAGCATGCTCTTTCAGATAGTTTTGGCACATATTGATGGGAAAAATGTCATATGCTTGAAAAACAAATCTCTTTGTCATTGATTAAAAGGCTTGTAAAACCCTATTCCTCAGAGGATGATTCACACACATGGCAAAAAATAACTGAGGGACTGAAGAAAAGTTTTTAGTTAAGGGCAGCTTTCTCTTTGTCAAAAATCATTTCCCTGTCTCGTTAAATTAGTCAGGATTGAACAGCTCACCAATGCTTTTGGTTCTAAATAACCTCTACTTTTTCATTAAGGGAGCTGTCAGAAATGACCATAATCCCTAATCTGCAAGGATGTTCTTTAGTCCTCTCCAACTCATCCACTTAGTTGGCCAGATTTCTACCCTCCAAAATTACAGCAATAAAACATGTCATTATGAAGAGGGACAAAATTCTCCACATCTGATGCATGAACATCTGCTGTTTGCAACCTAGATGAAAGTCCTTTGGTTTTGGCTCAGTGACAGTGAAGCTGTGCTATCTAGGCCTCCTGTTGTTGGGGGACAAAACTTAGAGGCATATGTCAACCAGCAGCAGAGTTTAGATAAGACATATTAAACCAAACTAGTAATAATAATAATAATAATAATAATAATAATAATAATCCCATTAACCTTCCCATTTTTCCTCAAGTATTACTTCCATTTGCTGCTATCAAGCAAGCTTTTAAGATTTCACCCTGGGGTAAACTGCCATCCTGTCATGAACAATATAATATCTGTATGAGACTGAAAAAGGAAATAACAATTTCTTGTTTATAAAAGCTGTATATACAACTTTTTCCTTCATGAAAACAAGAAATCACAAGATAAAGAATCAACTTTCATAATTTTTTTCAGGACTGTTACGTAGATGTGAGAGTTAACAGAGAAGAATAGTATACAAATATTAATCAGGCATTAAGATTAGAAAAGGGATGTTTCTCTGGGCATGAAAAATTATTTTAAAATTGTATTTTCTCAAAAGAACACAAGACTGCCTTAATATGGAATCAAATCAGAGAACTGGAAACCTTTTGCTTTCAAGATTTAGCTTTTCTCGAGGTTTGCTGTCCTCTGTTCTCTATTTAGTGTGCTGGATGGTCCTTCTATTTAAAGAGCCAGGCAATTCAGGAGAGCCACACATTCTGTTTTACAGCTCACAACAGCCATGGTATTAGCTTTATCCCATGCTAGATATCTGGGAGATGAAGAAGATATAAAACAAAACCCATGACTACCAGTTTTATGCACATCAAAGGTCAAACTTGAGTAGCTGCAAGGGAACTGTGCATTACTCTTTGGATAACCACCTGGAGAACTATTCGTTCAAGTAATTAATATCTGTTTTCAAAACTCTTGAAAAGTAGAAGATTTGAGTCTTAGAAAACTCTGAAAACATTTCAAGAGTTCAATCAATCACCAGAAGAAATATGAACATATTTGGATATTTCTCTCTTTTCTCCTCTGTCTTCAAAAAGGGTAGATAGGAATGCTTATATAATCTCTAACTTGTAACTCTAAACTCTGTGCATATATTATATTGGGGCAAAATAAATAAATTCCAGATTAAGTCTTATAGCTATAAGAATCAATTAGCTACTGCAATTAGAGTAGGTCCATCTAAGGATTCATCCAGTGGTTTTCATCCTAAGATTTCATAAAAATGATTGAATGTGCAGTGTTGAACTACCATAGCGAGACATGAGCAAATGTCACTGATCAGAAAAATCAAGGCTAGATGCAGCACCTCATAACTTCCATTTCAGAACATATTAATATTAGAGCAAAACTTAGCAATTGATAGGATAATTGCATAAGACCAAGTAGGTTGTCTCTTTTCCTGTTAGGCTCTTAAGTCTTAATTCAAAGCTATTTTGCAGAAACTTATGTACTGCTGACATTAGATTTCTAGACTTCTTAAGCTTACCCTAGCTTCCAGAGAGGTTATCTAGGAGCTGGAATACGTTTCCAGTCTTAGGAAATATTCTTAAAGATTGGTTCTTTAAGCTGGGATAGTCACAAGTCTAAAAATTTCAAGTTGCTTGTGTGCTAGACAAAAGGCTTATCTTGAAACAAACACAGAAAATTAATTTCAGATCTCCAAAACTGTGTCATTTTGGAGTGTTGTAATGCAAACAATAACGAGTCCCTAGATAAAACCCACCCCAAAACAAGCAAAAAAAATTTTAATAATTTGCTCATTTTCAAGATGATATATGAACTTCTGTGTTCATTGAAGATAACAAGGGCATGTACTGTACAAGGATATTCAAAGTGAATTTTCAAGGGAAAATGAAGGTTTCTGATTGGCTTGCTGGTACATTACAAGCATTCTGTATTCTCTACAGGTGGAAATCTCAGACATGATTGTTTAGCAGATTAGAAACTCCTTAGCAGATAGGAATGTTGTTATCCTGTTTTCCAGAGGAGACATGAACCTCACATGGCCAGCAGGTACCCAGCCCTGCAGGGTCAGAACTGAACATAGCTCAACGTTCTTTGGTGAATAAATGAGAGATAAATTGAACTGTCAAAAATAAAGACAGAAGATACAAGCAAAAGTTTCTTTTGGAAGTTTTGCACGCACTTGGAAGAAGAAATTAGGCCTTTCAGCTTCAATTGGAAATGGAAACCGCCCCCCTTGCCCCTACATTATAAATAAGTATACATGACAGACTGCAATCTTAGTGTGCAGTAATATTAGAATCTTCTTATATTTCTAAACCATGAGGTAAAAAATTTCCTGAAACATGGGACAAAGTAGATGACCTTTACTGTGGTCTTGCTGTAGGCTGAGTGAGGTACAAATGACTGGAAACTAGCACACACACAAGGCTATTTTATTTTGTACCCTCATGTTTTCAGACACTTGCCTCCAGGCTGCATCATTCTCTTTTTAGAGCTCCTCTTTTTAACTTGCTGCACACATATTTTTAACTGCATGCTTCTACAAACATGATTAGATTGTTTGTGCTACAAGATAGTGCCCGAGTGGTGTAGTTAAACACATTCTCCCCCTTGCAAATGCTTCAAAATCAAGACAGAATTATCAGTAGTATCTGATTTTGGAACTCAATAATGGAGGGGAAGCCAAAAGGGGCACCATATTACAGGGGTTGCAATTTTGGATTCATAAATATTCAGGTGCTCCTGAACTCTTTGATTTTTTCCTCAGATGTATCAGTGTAATCTATTAGTCTGAAGTAGAACTTAATGTGCCTAGTGAAACAGGAGGTGTTCATTTACATTAAAAACAGTCAACTAAAGAGAAAAACCTCTTTTTCCTCAAGATGGGTAATTGTTAGAAAAGAAAATTAATATATTTATTTTATAGAAGAGGAAAATGCTCATTCTTACAAAGCTAATCTTCACCATATTCTTTCAAAGGATGCTTTTGATGAAAATATTGTTTGTACTGTGGTAGAAGTTTTGGCTATTTTCTGCCAATTTTATGGTGTTCATCACAAAGTAGTGCATGGAGGAGTTAACTGAGCAACTGTTTCACTAAGCATGTTTCCAAAGGGTGTGTTTGTGCCTGGGAGAAAGTAGAGGTATGCTAGAAAGAGGGAATGACAAGAACTGATATTAGGAGTCAAGTGGAAGTGAGAGTTCATGAAAACGATGGTTGATGGAAAAATGGAAAGGGAAAATGCGAATTACAGGTTTATTGCTGAAAAATGAAAAGAAGCAGATAACGCTAGTGAAGTAACAACAGATTACAGGGTGAAAATATAAAGATAAGAAATTACTTCTAGTAGCAGAATTCTGACTGGTATAAGAAAAGCCACAGAAAAGGGTGATGCAAAAACTGAAACATAATATGATAAAAGTCTGGAGGAGAGTTTTAGCCATATGGCTACTTGGGAAAGAAATATCTATAACACCCACATCTGAAGTTATTATACTCACAAAAGCATCAGATTTTTGAGCATGTTCCAGATTTGAAAATCTAGAAATTGAAGAAGAATGTCACAACCACATTATATATTTGAGTGATAGGCTGGATGGTAGTACCATCAATGCCAGTCAAGAAATAGAGAAAGGGAGTGAGAAAAAAAAAGGCTTTGATTAGACAAGGAGAGGAGAGGAGAAGCTGATCTGCAAGTTGTTGTCATAGAGATATTCACTAAGTTCAGGCTTATAGATTAGATCAAATATAGAAAGAAAAATTACAGGAATTGCCTAAAGAACCATTGAATTTTCTTCTGATGCTGCACAGATAGAGGAAAAGTGATAAATACTGAAGACGAATTAGTAAATGGCAGAGTACTGTAAATCAATAAAAGAACAGGAAGGCCACAAACAATTTTGGAAGAAAATTAAAGGTAGTTTTGAAATCTACCATAGAGAAACAATCTTAATAAAAATTGAGACAAGGTAACTGGAAAATATACCCTTACAGAGAGCAAAACCAAAGAAGTTTCCAAGTGCAGATGTGAAAACTGTCATAGATACCAGCAAGAGTTTTAAATTAGCTAGTAAATGAAAATAACCAAGATAATTAAGCTGTTATTGTATATTATTTTACAAGGCTGATAATATTATCAATGAGGCTCTCTTTCAGAGGAATTGAAACATATAGTTATCATACACAAAGCAAGTAACAACCACCACTAAAATTATGCCACCATAGTTGAACACTCAGTTGAAAAACATTTAATATTAATCTATTCCAGATGAAATTTATTAATTAAATGAAAAAATGAAAGGAAATAACATATACTTTAAATATACATCTGTACTATATGACTTTTTTTGTAGACTGTTATAATCTCTGAACATTTTTAGAAATATGTTCAGTAGGAAAAGGTCCAGCTGAGTTGAAGGTCACCTATTTGCAAAATGGTTACAATGCAATAGTTATAATCAGGAGATAATTGTAGTGTAATACTTTCCAATACTTCAGTTTAAAGTCACTGACAGTGATCCCAGATTTAGAAACCTCTCGGTTGCAAAACATGCGTAGTACTGCCATAACAATGGTTTCTTAATAATCTACCTGAATTATACCTGCCGAATATTAATTGTCTCTACACATTGACAAATCTGAAAAACATGGCTTCATATTCAGCAGACAAAAAAAAGCCCAGAAAATATTGTACATCACTGGGAAGGGTACAGAGAACAAGACAGAGAACATCATTTTGCTCTATTAAAGACATTGCTGAGCCAACATTTTAAGTACTCTGTGCAGCTCAGATTTCTGCATCTGGAAAAGGATATAGTGCTTTAGAAATGTACTGAAACAAAAAGCTGAAAAAACCTCAGGATGAAAAAAATGCCTTGTGCGTTGTTACTGAAAATATTTTAATTCTTTGTTTAGGCAAAGCATAACCTATATATGATCATAACGTATATGATCAAGGTTAAAAAATCATGAAAGCAGATAAGTCACCCAGTGACTTATACAATAACTAAGGTTCAGTCATTAAAACTAGAAGGAAATCAGTTTAAAACAGTACACAGCACCTAAGTTTTTGGTGAGATATCACCAGATTGAAGCATGCATTAGATGAGCTTATGGAAAAATCAGTCCATAAGAGATAAGTAGACAACTTCCAACATCCAAAATGCAACATCTGTAGACCTTGGCAGAGACAAGTACCATGGACCACCCACAATAGCCTGCGTTGAGAGGTCCTGCCAAAGGAGCAGTGCCCGTGTCACTAGCTAGCTGAATTGCATTGTGTCATGTCTATAATGTGAAGGTTTTTAATTGAACTAATCATACACATAGGTGGTGTCTCTGAAATCCAAACACTGACTGATTTTTTGTAGCTGTAGCTGAGCTTTACAACTCCAATGACCATTCCTTCTGACATAGTATCAAAAGACCTGTACCTAATTGTTTAATGTCCCTGATTAACACCAGCATTATAACAACCTGACTCCTGTTTTCTGAACTCTCTGGCTTGACTTAGAATTGATTTTGTTTATGGTGGGACTGGTAAAAATGGCATAAGTAGAATAGGCCTTTGCTAAGCTCACCTTCTGCTGCACACTCATTCAACAGCTCTTCACACACAAATTTGATCATGAGCACTACTAAGAAATAGATAACCACGTGATTTCTGATTCCTTTATTATAGATCTCCCCTAATTAAAAAAAAAAAAAAAAAGGTGGAAGGAACAATTCCTGAAAATTTTTGTATCTTCATCAATGATATTCAGATAGGGGTTGATTTCTACTGTTAATTTTTACTTTTGCTTTCACAAGGTATTTCTATCTGGTTTAGTTTGGCTTCCTTCCTTTTCCAGCTGGACATCTGATCACAGTTTTAACACTTGTTTTAAGAAATTATCTTCTAACACCTATTCATTCCTCCATATCTTATTGCTGATAATTTTGTCAAGGATGTAATAGATCAGTTTTTACAAACTTAATTTCCAGTGATTTAGAAACTATGCTGGTCAAGCCCATAAATCAGGCCAAAATTTCCAGTGATACTGTACATTTTTGTAGTTATCTACACATAAATACATAAAATTTGATTTTAAAATTATGTAGGAAAGAAAACAGTCCTGCTTGATACCTGTAAGTTTTCAGGATGCAAGTTACGTAAGATACCTGATGCTGAAAATTCTTATGCAGGTATTCAACTAACAGTCAATCACACTTTATTTGGCTCAGTTTAAGAACACTGTAGTTATAAAAAGAAATTAAAGGAAATGCTAAGCTGTGATACGAAGCACTATGGTTTGAAAGGCTTAAAAAGAAGTCTGAATGTTTAAATCTTTTAAATTGCACAGAGCAGAGCATTAAGCCATGCTCAGTGCTCTGTCCCTGTTTTTGACATTGTGCCTGTGAGGGATTGGCAATTCTCTACACAGGTCTGTTGAAATGCAAGAGTAAAAGGAGGAAAGATTTTTCAGCTTTCTGAATTTTAGAACAAATGCCATCTGGACTAATTTGTGAATCCAGTAACACCGCTTCAGTTCAGCTGAATACACAGTGAAATATCTGAAAGGGAGTTTGGTTATATAGAGGAAGGCAATTGACCTATCACTAATTCATATGCTTTAGGAGGTCTCTAGTATTTCTCAGGAGATTCTCTTCAATAGATTACAGTATGTTTGATTAAGATGGTGCAAAAAATTTGTCTCACTGGAAAGAAAGTCACAACTTTAAACAAATAACTTGTTCATTTGTCTTCTGATTTTAGGTAGAGAGGAGTTCAGCATGCGTGGTGCTGTGTGGATTGCATCAACTGTTATGGGACAACATTTTGGATCTGCTTGGATGTTGCAACTATATCTTTAAAATATCATTTCTATACAGGCTGTCCTTACTAGTTAGCCCATTGCCTAACTTTCCCAAACAAATTATGAAGCCAAAACTTTTTGGGCCCTAAATACACTGTATGTTTCCTATCACCATCTGTTGGTTTTGGATACAAAGTAGTATGTCATGCTTCCAGAAGGTCACATGTGCTTTGACTGTCAATCTAGCCAAAGAAAATTTTTCCTGTAGTTCTAGAAATTACCTAATGAAACATCCAATTATATTAGGCCACATACATTCACATGCTTAATTTAGTATAAATATCTGGTAATTTTAAAATGAACTTTTAAATGGCAGTATTCAGATGCTGCTTATTGCAACATCAGTTTTAACTGTCCCTGATTTGTAAAATGCAATGGTAGCCAAACGACAAAAAAATAATACTCTTTTAACAATCTGAATAATTCAGATGAAAACACAGACTCATGCTGGTTAGTTTCTTATGCCAAGAATGAAATGTCAATATGAAACAAGTAAAAGGTTCCTCATGTGAAGTGGAAAAACCCTGTACTTCCCAGGAGTTTCTAAAACTGTAATTGCATTAAGAATCTAAATTGCAGCAATACCCAGAGAATGCCTAATAAACTTAAATGTATGGATCTCACAGTGATTTTAACACTGTTTGTGTTGTAAGCAAATTTTGTTCTTAATTACAGCAAACAAGCCATTGCAATCACATGTCAGACATTGCAACTGGATTTCACTCATATTACACGACGAATAAGCAGTAGTTTATCCAAAGACAAGTAGTATTGCTGATAGGAAAAATACAGTATTTTTTAAGGTATTTGGAGTTGTTATGTCTTCAAGCACCTAGACGTCTTTAAAAGTCTCTATTCCATAATAATTTCTTGCTGTGGAACTGATTGAATTGATTCTGTGATTCTGATCAGTAATAAAACTTGACAAGACAGCTGGGCAGGCTTTGACTGACAACACAGTTTATTACTGAGTTATTGTGGGGAAAAAATCTTTTTCTTTTTTGACTAAAAATTAAAAGTATTTCACAGAATAAATTATGTTGGAAAAATCCACTGAGATATCAAGTCCAACCTATGAACTATCACCACTTAGTAAACTAGACCATTTAGAGCCACATCCAGTCTTTTCTTAAACATCACCTCCCCAGGCAGCCAGCCCATTCCAATGTTTAACCACCATCTCTGTGAAGAAATTCCTCCTAACATCCAATATAAACCTTCCCTCACGCTGTTTGTGAGTGAAGACAAGATCAAAAGCACTGTTTAGAGTTACCTGGGGGCCACAGAGGTGTACTTTAGGACTTTATTCAAAATATAGCTGTTTATAAAATTTCATTTAGTGACAGGCAGTATGAGGGCCAAAGCTCAGTAAGATCTGTTTCTGGTCCTCAGGAACATTCCTCTCCAGAGAGAGGGCATTGTTGAACTGCATCAAATGTCTGTCTATGCCTTCTCCAGCCCTCAGAGAACTGCTAAAACAGGCAAACTTTTTCCATGTATAATTAATATACATGGGTCACTGCTGCAGCACTTTCTGCTGGTGCACTCAGCCTATGGAGGGAGACATTCGCAATTCAATAGGTGATTTAAATGCTCGTAAGTCATTCAAACAAAAAAAAAAAACTACTTCCAGTATAGGATTTTTTGAAAAAGTTTCATTCTTATGGCAGATTTCTTCTTGCAAGAGTCAGCAGCTTTCAGAGGAATGTTCAAAATTAGGTCAGTTTTTTATAATGCATAGATATTGCACAGATACTTGTGCTCAGAAATACTCTGAAAATACCTAGGCTTTTAAAATACAGGGAAAGGCAAAAAGCAAATAACAGAAGGAAACATTTAAGAAAGAGTTTAGAAGGGAGATCTATAGGCAAGTTCGTTTAAAAGGCTAATTATTAGTCTGCTGTTTTAAAGAGGGCAAAATCTCAATTTGGTTGCAAAAGGGTTGTTTGATTTATTCCTTGAACTGATATTCTTCCTCTTTCCTATGTATTTTTTTTCATTTCACACGCTTTCCAGGGACACTACTATCAAAAATATTAGCTGATTAGCTATGGCAAAAATGCAATTTTGCATTTTGTTGGTAGCAAAAGGCATGAAAGTCATCCCTGATGCCTTATGCCTCAATCTCTCCTGGTAAGACCAGTCTGTGGGAATCCAAGGTTCCTAATACGAGAAGGAAAGTCTGGGACAAGGGAGACTTCCTCTAAGAAGAGCAGCAGGTTAGAGAACATTTAAAGAAATAGTATATACTTAGGTTCATGGGACTTGATGGGATGCACCCCCGAGTCCTGAGTGAGCTGGTCAGTGTTTTCCACAGGCGACTCCTGAAATACACAAAGGACAAGGATGTTGCTGGGAATAGTCAGCTGGGACTTGTGAAGGAGGAATCCCGCATAACTGACCTTTCAGGTTTCTGTGTTGAGTTGACCAACTCAGTGGATGATGGAGAACAGCAGAGGTTGCTTGCACTGCCATTAATCACCAACACATTGCATTTGACAGTCAGTTTTCAGTCCACCTCACTGTCTACCTGTGGGGCTAGAAAAGCAACAAAAGGAGGGCTAAGGAGAATCTTTATCTTTTATTGGATGTCAGGGAAAACATAAAGGATAAAGGATGAGGAAAGGGTTGATGTAATACTCAATACCTCCTTTGCCTCAGTCTTGAACAGTGAGACCAGTTGTCATCAAGGTATCCAGCCCCTGACCTGAAAGACAGAGATGGGGAGCAGAATGAAGCCCCCATAATCCATGAGACAATGGTGAGTGACCTGCTGTGCCACTTAGAACACAGAACTTCATGGGACTCACCCAAATGTACTGGCAGAAGAGCTCACCAAACCACTTTCAGTCACTTATCTGCAGACCTGGTCAACAAGAGAGGTCCCAGATGACTGGAAGTTGTCATATCTGACGTCCATCTACAGGAATGGTTGGAATGATGATGCAGGGAATTACAGGACTTCATCACTACAGCACTACCGCAACTTGAGTGCAGGAAACATCATGGGGCAGAACCTCTTGAATGTCATCAGGGAAAAGATAAAGGACAGCCAGTGGGTCATGGTTTCAACCACATTTCAACACCGTTTTCAACAGCACTCTCCTGGAGAAACTGGATGTCCATGAGCAGGTACACTTTGGATACAGTAGAGGCTGGATGGCTGGGTCTGGAGAGTGCTGATGAATGGAGCTAAGCTCAGATGTCAAGTGGGGTTCCCCAGGGCTCAGTACTGGGTCCAATCTTGTTTTAATATCTGCAGCAACAATCTGGACAAGGTGATCAAGTCTACTTACCCTCATTAAGTTTGCAGACAACACCCAGAAGGGTGGCAGTGCTGGAGGGTAGAAAGGCTCTGCACATATTGGATCTGTGGGCTGAGGACAACTGCATGAGGTTCAATTAGATGCCAAGCTCTGCCCTTGGGTCAGAACAACCCCACACAGCACAGCTGGAGGAGGAGTGGCTTGAGAGCTGCTCAGCAGAAAAGGACTTGGTGGTAGTGGCTGACAGCCAGCGGATGTGAGCCAGCAGTGTGCCCAAGTGACATGGAAAGCCAAGAGAATCCTGGCTTGTATCAGCAATTGTACGGCCAGCAGGATTAATCAGTGATCATTTCCCTGTACTGGGCACTGATGAGGCTGTACCTAGAGTGCAGTGTTCAGTTTTGGACCCCTCATTTCAGAAAGGACACTGAGGTGCTGGAGCATGTCCAGGGAAAGGCAATGGAGCTGATGAATGGTCTGAAATATAAGCCTTATGAAGAACAGCTGAAGGAAGAGGGGTTATCTGGCCTCAAAAAAGAAGACTCAAGGAGGACTTTATCACTCTGTACAATTACCTGAAAGGAGCTTGTAATGAGGTAGGAGTTGCTTACTTTTCTCAAGTACCAAGTGACAAGATAGAGAAAATATTCTCAAGTTGTTCCAGATGAGGTTTAGATTTGATATCAGGAAAAACATCTGAACAGTGAGAGTTTTAAAGCATTGGAACAGACATCCCAGGGAAGTCTTTGTCCTGGTTTGAAGGACAGGTGTCTGCCAATAAAAGCAGAAGCTTCTCTTTGAAATGGAGAATTTAAACCCCCTCCCTAAAAATTATTATAATTTTGAAATTAAGCAGCTCTCAGGCAAAGATATGGG
>WBND01000848.1:374994-389882 GCA_013398595.1 Tychaedon coryphoeus | reverse complement strand
ACTGGTCCCTGGTCCCCAGGAGCCACGGTCAGCTCTGCAGGGTTTGGGCCATGTACGGTGGAGGAGACACCAGCAGTTGTGGCTTTTACTGGCAGCCACACATCTGATTATTCATCTTTTTTTTCCCCTCCCTCCAGAAACTTGCAGCTGAAATTAATTCATAAATTACAGCACAGAGTGAGGCATTATAAATAACAGCAGAAGGGCTTTGATTATTTACATTTTTATGGAATCTGAACTGATCAAATACACAGAAGTCACCAGGCACATGGGAGAATTATAACGTGTTCAGACATGATTTAAGGCTGTGCAGGAGGGACCTTTCCAGAAGAAGTGATCAGGCAGGGCTGGTCACTCTGCATCATCTGAGTGATGTACAGACACCACTAAATAATCCTCAGCCCTCTGGAACTTCAGAGAGAGAAGAGAAAGCCAGGACTGCCTATGGCAACAGCCCTACAGACACCCCCGTGCCTCCCGGCCTCCTGCTGTTTGCTGGGTGCAATAATGAATGTTTTGGCAACAGCCTTGCTCAAAATCTAATAAAATTATTCAGGATTCTGCAAGAAGCCTTGGAAATGGAGGCTGTCCTACAGCAGCCCCGCGTGGCTCTGGCAGCAGAGCTCTGTGTTTGGGCTTGATTTAAAACCTCATTCGTTTTTCATTAGCTCAGAATTGCTGCAGACGAAGGTTCATTTTTACTACGTGCGCGGAACACGAACGAAAATCGGGATTTTGTTTCTTCCATTTACCTCGTGTATGAAGTCATCCAGTTTAGGGATGAAAGGAGTTATTTACTTCCAATTACCTAAACATGACTGAGAGCAGGAATATCCCTTCCTTGCTATCAAATGACTCCCATATTACTCATCCCAGCAGGCTGCCCTCCCCTGCTGCAGCCGGAGCTCACCCTGCAGCCTCCGAAAAGGAGGTGGGGGGCAGTGCCCACTGCCACCCCAACAACTGGCCAGCACCATTGCCCCGTCCCCACTGCACCCCCAGCCTCCCCCTCTCTTCTGTGCCCCTTCCCTCCCCAGAGCCTGCAGCCTCTTTGAGCTGGGCTGCTCCTCTCTGACTTTGTAATTTACACCACAAGCAAAATCCCTTCTCGTTTCCAATTACTTCACCATTCAGGGCATAAAAAACTATTCCACTGATTAAAACTGCAATAATTAAAATCGAGGCTTTGTGTTGCTTCTGCCTTTTAAACACTTCACAAACTCTCCCTAAACTCCCTATTTCAAAGCTCCCATCATGTCCTGATTTCCTGGCTAATTTGTAAAGCCACTGTGAGTGCTGGGCGGGCAGGGACCAGCAGTAGCTTGGCCAGGCATTCCCAGTCCTTACCTCCTCCCAGGATATATTTATTTCTCCACTTTTACCATCCTGCAAGCCCTGTCTACACAATATGTGGGAAGGGAGGGTCAAGAGCCCTGCTCACCTGCAATCCACCTGCTCCCAGACAGCCAAGCCTGCCCATGGTCACAGTCCTGCCTGTCCCCTGCCAGGTATGCCCTGAGCCCATCCCTGCCTGGCAGGCACCTGCAGCTGCTCTTAATTCCTGATCTGTTGCAAATCAGTTGAGCTGTGACCACAGAAAGTTCTTTTCCAGCTGCCCCCCCTACGGCTAGAGTGCACCTTCATTCTGATTTCCCTCCCTCTGCCACTGCTCACCTATTTCTTCCCAGAAAGCTGGGTGCACCCTGGCCCTGCACATGCTGTTGGCTTCTCATGGGAAGAGAGGAGTGGAAAGGCAGTATGTATTTTGTATGCAGGAATAAGTGAAAATGGATTTTAATTCCTTCTAATTGAATCTCCATAACTCAGACAACTTCCCAATTAACGCCAATTAACATAGTATACTTGACATCCTATAACATTCCATTAAATTTCCTAAAATAAGACGTGTAAAGCTTCTCTCTTCATGGAGATGCTCCCACCCAGTGCTGTGTGTCAAAGGTATTTAAATAAACCTTGCACCAGCTGCAGTGTTGAAGCCCTCTGTGGGGAGATGCCCCTGCCCAGCAGCACCTGCAGGTGCCTCTGGTACCAAACTGGCCCAGTGGCTCAGCACAGGGCCAAGGCTGCTGGATGAGCCTGGGCATGAAGTGAGCTCCCTGTGTGGGAGCCCAGGCCCAGGTAAACTTTCCCTCCAGCTACTCATTTATTCCATGACATGGCTTGAACCCTTTCTGTCCTCATGCCATGAGCTGATTATGCAAGACCAACAAACAAGGCACAGCTTTGGAAGTAAACATCTGGTTGGGAGTCAGATGAACAACTAAAAACTGGTATTTTTCTGCTTGTTGCCATCACGGATCACAGCCCTTATAATTTGCTACCCACAGCACTCTGCTGGGTGTGCATTTCTTGTCCCTAACCTGCATCTAAGACAGAATCCAGCTGTGCAAAATAATATTCCACTTTATTAAGTGTCATGGAAACCTTTGCCTAGACAACAGAGGCACAATGCCAGCTGGCACCAGGAGCTCAGCTCGGGGTGGGCTGGAGCTGAGCAAGGAGAGAGGTGAGTCACAACACCCTCAGTGCCTTGTTAGCCCTGGGCACACAGTGGTCCCCAATTTGCCCTGGGCACAGCACCACCCCACCACCCAGGGTCCCCCAGCTGAGGCCAGGGTGCCTCCAGCTGCAGGGATGCATCCCTGGGCACCGAGTTGTCACCTGGGGATTCTCAAAGTGCTGCATCACCCTTGCTCTCAGGTCTTCCCCCACATTCCCCAGCTTCCATCTCCCCCTGGGGCTCTCCCCTCGGGAGGTTTGTGGGGTCCAGCCCCCTAAGGTGGGTCCCACCAGTGAGCCTGGCAAAGCCCAGGCTATAAGGGCAGGGAAAGACAAGCCTATAAATAACAGGTAAGGGAAGAAGCCAAGAGTTCTGGGAAAGGCCTGGTGACGCATCCATAACAAATAAATCATAAAAAGCTGATGAACTAATACACAGCCTCCCCTCACTGCTGACCTCCAGCTCTCAACTGCGGCAAAGTGCTAGGAGACCAAAATAGCAAAAAACACCAATTAAATATTAAAACCCACAAATGTAACACAGCAGGAGAGGGGAGGGGGCCTGTGTCAGCCTCAAAGACCCTGTGAGATCAGGTTCCCACATTCTGCAAGCAAAAAGGACAATTTATATTGGAGACTAGGCTTTCCAAGCTCATTTCTACAGAAAACATTCGATGCTGATGACACCATTAGGAGTGTGGTGGAAGCCTGTCCACCGCTGGGACTTGTAGCACACTTCTCCCTGACATTTGGCTGCTTTGTAGTTACTCTGTGCCTGAATTTGTTCCTTGCTGGGCTCTGCCTGCCTGATACTGCTCTGGAACCCTGGCAGGAGCATTCCTGGGGTCTGGAGCTGTGACTGTGGCTGGAGCCCGTCCCCTCCTGTCCAGCCCAAAGAGCCAGGGGTATCAGGAAGGCCAGACAGAGCAAAGAGAGGTTCTCCATGCTAAAAGGGGGGCAAGTGCAATGCAAACCACAGGCAGATCAGTTTTATGCAGCCTTTAAAGTGTTATCACACCTCAGGAATAGGCATAAAGGTCAAAATCATTAGTGTTTGAGTTCTGAATTAAATCCCCTGCAATTAGCCCTGAGAAGCCAACTGGAGATGCTGTTGAGATAACAGAACAGGTATCTCTGTAATTGATAATTACGAGGTGTAAAGACGTGTGCTTGCTTTGAAAAACATAATTGTTTCTCATCTGAAAAGATTACTTTATTGTAATGGTCTGCAATTATTTTTATTTTAGACAGACTGGTGCCAACATCTGTAGCCTCAAAACAGCCCATTTCACAGAAAATTGCTGCAATTTGCCAGTTTCCCCCATGTAAGAGGATGCTGTAGTTTAAAGGGACAGAATGGGCTGCTCTCTAAACCTCACAAGGGATTCTGCTTCTGTGAAATCACACACCTCAAGCACCTCTCACTGGGGCATTTTTATATTTATAAGCTCCCCCTCTGCAAGGGCAGAGTGTGGTGGATGAACGCTGTCCTCGCACCGGGGTCTGCACACCTGCCCTGCGAGCCTGGAGGAGCAGGGGCAGGAGCAGGAGCAGGAGCAGGAGCAGGAGCAGGAGCAGGAGCAGGAGCAGGGAGGGTTTAGATCAGCCAAATCCTGTGGGACAGGAGCTGCAGCTGGCAGTGCTGCGGGGACAGCCCCACAGGGGCTCCCTGGAGAGCAGCTGAAATCCTGTTAAACGAGAAAATGGCAATTTGCCCAAAGTGGACACGCTTCATCAGCGGCAAGAGGAGCTGAGTATAATTTCATAACCTCTCACGCTGCCTGATGACAGCACATACATCTGTGCTCCTTGCTGCAGGACCACCTGCACGGTGCCTGCTGTGCTGCCCTCAGAGAGAGCAAAATGGGGCAAGGGGCTCCAAGCTGCGGCCAGCCCCTGCTGACCCCCTGACCAGCGGCTGCTGGGCTGTGCTGCCAGCTCTGGGAGGGAGATCACAGCCTGGGGGCTGCCCCAACCCCAGCCCCAGCCCAGGTCCAGCCTGGGCAGGGAGACTGCCCTCCAGCCAGGTGCCACCCGCAGGGCTGAACCAAGCCCTGAGATCAGGCACAGCAGGGCTCAGCAGGGCACAGCAGGGTACAGCAGGGTTCAGCAGGGCTCAGCAGGGCACAGCAGGGCACAGCATGGCACAGCAGGGCTCAGCACAGCACAGCAGGGCTCAGCAGGGCTCAGCAGGGCTCAGCAGGGCACAGCATGGCTCAGCAGGGCTCAGCAGGGCTCAGCACAGCACAGCAGGGCACAGCAGGGCTCAGCAGGGCACAGCAGGGCACAGCATGGCATAGCAGGGCAGCTGTGGGGGCAGGCTCACATGTCCTGCACGCCACAGCAGCCACGGGGCTCCCAGAAATGCCAGTGCACAGACAGGCTCTGCCAGAGGTGCCATCGTGTGCAGAGCTGCCCTGTCTGTTTGCAATGCACAGCAGTCAGGTTTGATTTAAATATTTGCTCTGCTTATGCCAAATAGTTGCTCAGAATCTTCAGGGACATTAATATTTATGCATGAGTTTTGAATAAATCCGTTATGATCAAAAGGTCTTGCATAATTGTGGCTGATTGCTGCTGCCCAGGACCCTTCAGCGCCCACACAAAGTGGCAGGATGGAGCAGTGCCACCACCAGCCCAAGTGCTGACCTTTATGTGCAGGGCTGTCCTCGTGTCCTGCTGTTCTCCTGTCCTCCTGCATCTGTGAAAGCTCTGCCACTGCAGCAGCGCTCCTGGGTTCTCCCTGCCAGCGCCCTGCTGCTCTGTCCCACTCTGTCCCTGCTCTCTGGGGTGACACAGTACTTGCAGTGGGTGACACAGCACTCACAGTGGGGTGACACAGCAGTCCCAGGCAGTGGGGTGACACAGCACCCACCAGCAGCAGCTCCCAGACTGGCCAGGCCCAGCTTTGCCAGTCCCAGCTCTGCACCCTTCACCCAGCAGAGGGGAGCCCATCACCCGTCCCCTGTGCCAGGCAGTGCCAGAGCTGCCTGCACACCTGGCCCTGTCACCTCGTCCCCTCCTCCTGGACCCCTGGGTCCAGGGGCTCTGCCATCCTGGCCAGGGTGATGCTCAGGGCTGCCAAGGAGCCCTGGTGGCGTGCAGGGGTCCCTGCAGCACTGAAGGGCAACCTTGGCTCTGCGCTCTTTAGCCCAGGGAGGCTGAGATTAAAGAGTGATTCCTGCCCAGCACAGAGGGTCCTTGCAGCAATCCATCTCCTGACAAGTCCCTGTGGGCAGAGGCAGGTAAATCAGAGCAGCTGGCAGTGGGCCTGGCTGGACAGTGTCACCTGGCTGTGACCGCCACGGCCGGGATTTATCACCCCCGTGCTGCCAACACAAACTCCGTGTGGGTAAGCAGTGCCACTGTAATTATTCTGCAAATATAATTAGGTACAAATGTAGTGAACAAGTAATACTAAAATATATTTATTTCCCACAATTCTCCCAACTGTTGCAGCCCATTAAAATGCATTATTATGGTAATTTGTCATGAAAATGACAACATTTATTAATGCATTAAACAAAATTCCTAGTAAATTAGTAATTGGCTAAACAATGCCATTGAGATCACTGTGCTGGGGCCTTTAGCGAAAGAAAAATGCAGGAGGAAAACCATTTGTTTTTGTAGTTTCTCCCACTCTCCTCAGTGACAGCCTGGGGTTAAGTGGTGAGAAAGCATGGCCAGCGAGGCCAGGGCCACCTGGCCAATAATTGTTATTTTTTTGCTGTCATAATTTTGCCAGGTAAGCAGTGGTGGTCAAAAAAACATCCATGGGACCTCTGGGCAACGTGAAATCTCTGGATGATTTGTTAAATCGCATAGATAACCATCTGGTCTTGGTAGATAAGGAATGGCAGAAGTCGGGAAGTCTGGTCTCACTAGATAGCCTGCAATTGATTACACAAAGGCAGGAAATGTGATTTTGCAAAATCTTTCAGGCCATGGGAAAGCCTTGTTTTGCAAACTGGTAGGAGATACAACTTATTTAGAAAACATAATATTCATAACAGGGGGATTTAAAACAAAACTATTTAATCATATATTTTCCTTTCTCTAGTGTCATGCTTCATTTCAGACCTAAGTATACAAACCCCAATACTTTTTTGATGAACACGAATCTTTTATTAATTATCACAGTGGCTGGGCACGAAGGGGCTGCCCAGGGAACAGGGGATGGAGTTTCCATCCCTGGAGTATCCAAGGAACGACTGCAGCTGGAACTCGCTGCTCTGGGCTGGCTGGTGAAGTGATGATCAGCCAAAGGTTGGACCCAATAGCCTTGGAGGTGTTTTCCAAACGAAATGATTCTGGGATTCTGGGGCTCGGCTCGCACTGGGGAGTCTGTTGTGTGAACCTGCAGGATGTGTTGTGGAATCGCCTCAGCTGTGCAGCAGCTCCGGGCAGTGAAGCCAGAGTCAGTCACTGCACTGCTCCTCGGGACCAGTCCGCGCTGGGGATGTGTCCGACCACGCCGCTTCTGCCCTACACACCAGGGACAAGCCCATCCAGCTGCTCCAGCCTCTGCTCACTCTTGTTTATCTTGTTTATCACACAGAAAATAACAGAGCGCTGTACGAACCAACCGCGGCCTTCCCGCCGGCAGCCCGGCCCGGCCGCCGCCATTTTGTCAGCGGGGGCGGCGCCGCCTCAGGCTCCGCGGGTGGCAGCGACCCCTGGCGGAGAGAGCGGGGGGCGAGGGGAAAACGGGGAAAACGGGAATAACAACGGGGATAGTAACGGGGATTACACCGGGGATAGCGAGGGGATAACCGGGAGAACAACGGGGAGAACAACGGGGAGAACAACGGGGAGAACAACGGGGAGAACAACGGGGAGAACAACGGGGGTGGCCGCGGGCCGGGTCGCGGTGGTCCCGGGCCGGGTCGCGGTGGTCACAGGCCGGGTCGCGGTGGTCCCGGGCCGGCGCCGCTCGCCCGGTGCGTTCCCGCGCTGGCCCAGCAGGGGGCGCTGTCGCCCCGGCTAGCTCTGTCCCTCAGGCGGGAGCGGCCCTGACCCGCCGGGAAGGGATTTCCCCGAATTTCCCCGAATTTCCCCGAATTTCCCACCTGACCCCCCCATCCCGGCGCTACCTCCGGCTGCTGCTTCGTGTCCGGTTGCTTGTCACCTGTGGCAGGAGGCTGAGTGCCCTGGCGTGCCAACACCTCTGGCACCGGCTGGGGCCGGGTCTGAGCAGGGGCTGCCTCGTGCCCCCATGGAGCACAGGTCACCACTCGTCCCGCCTGCTCTGAAACCTTCTGAGCCGTTCTGGGCCTGAGGGGGCTCCAGAGACCCCAGAGGTGCTGCCCGTTGTGGCGGCTCTGTGCCCTGTGGTCCTGTGCTGGCCCCTGGCAGGAGGTTTGGTGCCGTGGGGAGCCTGGTCACAGCCTCTCCCCAGCAGCCAGGAGCTGCCTGTCCCCGAGGAAAGCCACGAGCTGCATTGTCCCCTATGAGCAGGAATTACCTCGACACCTCCTGGGTGGGAGCTGGAGCCATTGCCGGGGCTGGCTGTGCTGCCGGTGTGACAGAGCAGGGTGCAGTGTACCTGTCACACTGCAGGGACACCGGCACAATGTGCTCCTGGGGAGCAACAACTTCTCCTTTTACCTCTTCTGCCCGAAGGAGCACAAAGGTGACTCTGTGTACGGGGCTCTTTAATCTTGGGTGGCCCTTTACTGCCAAGGGGAAGGTGCTGTAGAAGCCGCAGGCAGGGTGGCTGCAATGTCAAACAGCCAAACCCCAGCCCAGCTGAGGCTCCAGTTCCCACCACGGCTGTTCTGAGCAGCAGCAGGAGCACTGCAGCTGGGTCTGCTTGCTCAGGACAGGCTTTGCCTGGCAATGCTTCTGTTTGACTGCCTCCAGTGCTGACTGAACTGTCTGTCTGCTGGGGCTGTGGGAGGCTCCTGTCCTGTCTGGTGCCCAAGGGGGAGAAGCAAAGGCTGGTCCTGGGCCAGAGGCAGCTCCCCTTCTCCTGGATGCCCCAGCTGGCTGCTAGGGAGCAGCTGCCTGTGTTTAGTGTCAGCGCTTGATTCCCGAGCAGCAGGCAGCACTGCACCTGCTGTGAGAGTTCAGGTGAGCTGTGTTTGTTTCTGCATTTCTTCCAGCTGAGAAACGCACTCTGTGAACTTTTTATCCTGCTTTCCTGGAGCAGGAGAGGCCGCTGCGGGTGAGGTGGGCGGTGGTGAGCAGCTGCGCTTGCTGCCTGCTCATGAAGAGCTTTCCCAGCTGAAATACCCTGCAAACCCCAGCAGTGTGCAGGCAGCCCACATCTGTCACACACACGTTGGCAGTGCAGTGATTTCGGGGATGCACTCTGCTCTGGATGGTGCTGGAGGCTCCTCAGACCTGTATCAGGCTGCACAGTCACCCTGGGAGTGGCAGTGCAGGGAGCCCGGGGGGTTGGAAAAGGAGGATTTGCTGCATTCTGTGGGCTAGCCAGGCTGACCCTCGTGTGGGCACCAACAGGATCAGGGCAGGATCAGGAGGAGATGTGTCCAGCCAGCCCCCCCGTGCCTGGCTCTGCTCAGGTGGCTGGGGCAGCTGCAGACAGGAGGGCAGTGGGGCCCTGGGGCCGTTTGCACCTGCAGGAGCCCTGGGGAGCCTGTCTGTGCACTGACCCCGAGAGCTGCAGCCCACGGCACGGCAGGGAGCAGGGCAGGAGCATCAGCATTCACCTGGCTGTGCATGGGACTCCAAGGCAGCCCTGCCACTTCATTCCACTCTGTTAAGCACCTGTAACCGTGACCGACAGCACGGCCCCAGGCAGTGCTGCTCTCTGCAGTTCTCCTGTATTTGTGCTGTGTTGGCAGCACTGAGCCGAGCAAAGGACGAGTGTGGCTGCGCAGAGACACTCGCTCAGGCTCCTGAGGTGATGCTGAGGGAGCTGCAGCAAGGAAAACAACAGCTTTGTAGGGAAATCCGGGGGCGGGCGAAACAGCTGTGACAAAGGCAGTGTGGCACAGCCTTCTGAGCACCTAATGAAAGCTGGCACCAGGCTTGGGCACCTGGCCCTGCTGACGGGCTCTTGCCCACTCCATGCCCTACTTGCCATGCTGACCTGCTGCCCTGGTGCCTTCCCTGCACCAGTCACCAGATGCATC
This sequence comes from Tychaedon coryphoeus, assembly GCA_013398595.1. Lineage (NCBI taxonomy): Eukaryota > Metazoa > Chordata > Aves > Passeriformes > Muscicapidae > Tychaedon > Tychaedon coryphoeus. The sequence goes on along the minus strand of WBND01000848.1, from coordinate 380,262 downwards.
TCCACAGATGCACTGCTTCTCCCTGCAGCAGCCAGGACCATGCTGCGCCCCAGGTACGCTGTGAAGCCAGCTCCTTCTGCCACAGTGCATCCATGCTGTCCCCTGCCTGGGGAACAAGGGCCTTGGAGACGTTCCCACCCATCCCCAAACTGCCAGAGCAAGTGCTGGTGCTGTCAGCTGGCATAGAGGGGAGCCACTGGAATGGCAGTGGATCCCTGGGGCACAGAACTGCACTTGTGTATTTAAACGTGCTGAATGTGGGTAGAACTACCACTGACACCTGATTAAATGGGGATGGATGTCTGGTGTCTTGTGGACAGTCATTAAATGGACAGACTGTAAAGGATGTGCTGCCCTGAGTGTCTTGGGGACTTTTCCGTCTCAGCGAAGACAGACAGAGCAGCACCTGGTAACTCTTTGCATGCCAAGACTTGTGGGACAAGAGGAAACAGATGGTGCTTTGTATTCACACAAGATGAGAGCAGGGAAGTCTGTTCTGGCACTTCAAGTATGAGCTAGGCGAGGAGCAGAACTCTCTATCTTCAGATAAAATCTTCCTCTGAATATGCTCATGTTCTGGCAGAAAACTTAAAAAAAATCAAACCTTGGCTGTCCCTCCTGCTGCATCAGCCCTTGCCCCCATGGAACAGACTGCAACTGGGAAGAAAGAGCATTTGATGTCATGGAGTAGTTAAATGTTTCACAGACCCCTCCAAGCACCCCTTGGCCTCCCCAAGGGTATCCCCACCCCAGCGAAGCCCTCAGGGCAGGAATGCTCACCCAGCCCTGCTCACCGCAGCCTGAACATCCCAAAGGCTGTTCCCCAGCAGCACGGGGGATGGAGCTGGCCAGGCCAGTGGCTGTGTGCCAGTGCTTGCCAGCATGTGCCAGGGCACTCCCTGGCCGTGCAGGGCTCAGTGGCTTCCGCAGTGTCAAAGGGAGCTTTGGAGCCTGTGGCTGTTTTATTTGCTCAGGAGCAACCTGGAGCCCCAGGATGAGATCAGGAACCTATGAGAATTTTCAAATCCTCCTTTTGCAATAAATCAACATCTCATTGCATGTGTTACTTATCTTATCAGCTTAATGCAATCCTTATCCAAAAAGACTAATCCAATTCCTCTAGAGAGATGTGTCTGATTAGATTAATTAATCTATTTGCACTGGAGATTTTCCTAAGGCTTGAACATCCTTGGGGCAAATTCCTCTCTGAACCCTGAGTGTTTTGTCTTGTTGGGGAAGAAAGGGGAGAGGGGAAAAGGCGTTGTTGAGGTGGAAAAAAGACCCTGATGCTGTGGCTGCTCCAGTCAGATCAGCATGGGGAAGGGGTTTTGGAAAGCTGGGTGCTCCCCAGGTGAGCCCCAAGCTGGGTGCCAGCTCTGTGCCCCACACTCCCAAACCCCACACTGGACAGCAGCAGCAGCAGCAGCAGCAGCAGCCTCCTTCCACTGTGGCACATCTGACCAGGTAGCTCTGCAGGGGCTGCTTCTGGTGTTTTTCTGGGTGCCCTCACTTTTTATACATATTTTGAATAGTAAGTTTGCCATATCAAGCTAATCTAACTTCCAGCAGAGCTCTCTGTGGACAAAACCTGGATGGAATCAAAATTACTATTTCCTAATTGCCAGTTGGTGTGGGCACACATATTTGTAACCATTATCTTCATATAGCCATGATTATAGCTGCCAAGATAAAAGCTTTGGAAAACTAGGCAGTTTTGCTCAGGAATTTGTTTCATTGCACCAAGGGTATTGTGTTGGTCTGTGGTGAGTAGGTGAGGAGCTGGGGGTGGGAAGGGCAGCAGGGCCCCCTCCTAGGCAGGGCTGGGCAGAGCTGGCAGAGCTGGGGTGGCAGCTCTGCTCTGGAGCCCTGCTGTGGCAGGAGGGTCCAGAGCTGGGGATACAGCGCTGAGCACCATCCCCACCACCATTCCCTCTCCCTGGCAAGGTCTGAAAAATGTCATTAACATTTGTATTCAGATGTGCTCTCCCTGCCCCTTCTCACATACAGCAAAAGAGGTGATTTAAAATTTATCAGCAAGTGTCAAGATAACCTGTGCAATTCAGCATCAAAGTGCAAAGACCAGTGCGAGATGACAGCTGCAGCATCCATGGAGTCACATGTTTTATCCCAGTAAGTACATGAAAATTGCAATGTGCTTTTCTGCTATTCAGGCTGAAGGGCTCCTTTAGCACCGACCAGCTCCTGATATCAAAGTGAATGATTTCTTTCATTATTCCTGGTTATGAAGCCTATTTTCTTGTTATTTGTCATTTGTGAAGCAATTTGGCTTAAAGATGGCTCGAAGCTTTTGTATTGAGCAATCAGGAAGAAAGTAGGGAAGGAATAACTAAGGGGAAGATTGGGATTCTTCGTCTCATCCTGCATAACGAAGCACAGGAGCTGTCACATGTGGAGCAAGACCCATTCCTAGCTGGATTGCATGAGCTGTGTGAGGGTCAGGCCATTTCCAGGCTGCTGGGGCTTCAGGAGAGGGGCTCAGCTCAGTGATTCCAGCCACTCGAGGACTAACAGCCCCTCTGGGACATGACAGGAATTTAAGTGACTTTGGAGCCAGCAACTTTCTGCAACTCACAAATTTGGGCTTAAGAGCCAATCAATTGTGCAGTTGTTTTTGCACCACCAGAAATTGAGTATGGATCTGCTGGAGGAATTTTAGAGGGGCTTTTTATCCTCCCATCTGCAGCTGGGCTGCTATTCCTCATGCTGAAAAGCCAGCCATAAGAGTGTCCTGAAAACCAGCCCTGTGCTGTTGCAGGGCTTATATATCGCTCGCCGAGGAGCAATACATGGCAGCAGCCAGGAGGGAAACAAGAGGCAGAATCAATTCTCCAGCAAGTGTTGTTTGATTTTGTCATAAACCCCTAATATTCCATATTTAAAAATGTAGCTGCTCAGCCTGGAGATGAAGAGCTGTGTCATTCAAATGCCACAGAGGGCAGCTGCAGGCGGTGAGTGCCTGCCGAGCCCCACTGCAGCCATGGGCACGGGGCTGGGGGCTGCAGGGCTGGAGCCCCCTGTCCCTGTGGGGCTGGGGGCTGCAGGGCTGGAGCCCCCTGTCCCCCTGGGGCTGGGGCAGCACACCCAGCGCCTGCAGGGTGCCACAAGTGTCCCCAGCACCAGGGCTGTGCCTGGGCCCGTGGGAAATGCTGCTTGCCATGGAGAGCTGCCGGGGCTTTGCCCTCCAGATGAGCAGCTTTGCTGCAAGTGCAGAGATAGGAACACCAGTGCTCTCCATAGGATATTTTTACTGGCTGCTCATGGGGAAGTGGCACTGCAAGTCCAAAATAGCTAGTGATGTAAAAGCAAATATAGGGAATGTGTCTGCAGAGGCCCCTCCTGAAAGAGACAGATTCCATCTGCTCTGGTACCAAGCACATTTCAAAGGAGTTTTAGTCCAGTTTCAGGGATTTGGTTCTCTCTCTGCACTCTGTATTTTAAGACTGAAGTGAAACCGTGTGATGTGAGCAGGTTTCAGCATGCACACAGCATCCCCCCCTCTCACAGCCTGTCACAGGGCAGCCCAGAGCAGCCCCAGCTATGTCTGCAATGGTCAAGGACCTTCTTGGGGCTTCCTGCCTTTGGGACTTTTAAGTACCTGTTCCTAATTTAACGAAGATTTATGTTTTTCAACGATTTTTAAAAAATAAAATACTGCTTTTCACCACTGAACCCCTGCCCCTGGAATGCTGTTCCCATCTAGAAAAGGTCCATGGTTTCCCTTGTGGTGGAGCTGGCTCCTGAGACAGTGCCCAGGCTGTCACCCCTTGGTGCTGTCTCTGTGCAGAGGGGGACGTGGAGGAGCTGGGAGGGCCCAGAGCACTGGGGAGGGGGCTGGGGCCAGTCCCCACCGCTGCCCTCCTTGCCTGTACCCAAGGCACAGTTTGAAGGGACCTTCTGCCCCCTGTCCTTTGTCTCCCCACGTTGCCATCCCACCTCCCTGCCCTGTAACACCTCTCCTGCCCCTACATGAAACGTCTGCTGAGAGGAACGTGAATACAATGATACCCTTAGAAATGTGCTTTATCAAGCTTGCCTTTCTCTCAGGAAACCGCAATTAGCTCTGTGCTGATTAGAAGTCCCTGCTAATGAAGGGAGCTGGTGAAGATGGGCTGGGGTGCAGCAGGTAACGGTCATGCTGGAGCTCTGAAAATTAATTGTGAAGGCAGCAGAAATGTAAAAGCGTGTAGTAAGTGTAATGCATCGTCAAAGCAGAGCGCCAGCTCCTGCGCTGCCCTGCAGCCCTGCTGTGCTCCCAGCCCTGAGCTCCTCAGGCTCACCTGGGCGTGGAGCACCGCAGACAAGGCAGGTTGTTACACCCAGCTCAGCACAGGCTCTGCTGCCTGGCTTCAGCCCCGTGTCCCCACGCTGGCCATTGCACGTGGGCACCTCACGGGCTGGCCAGAGCGGCCGCTGCCCTGCCTGGGGCTCACAGAGGGACTCCCAGCCCCTTCAGCTTCTCCTGCAAGACACACACATGTAGTGGCTCTGTTCAAGTCTGCATTTTTAAAATTACAACAGTCTGGAGGCAGAAGGAAAGCCTCTTCTATGGCTGAAAATTAAAGATACTGCTTCCTGATCATTGTAAAATTGACTTCTAAAATAAGATACTTAATTAAATGTATCCATTCTTGTGATACTACTCAAAAGATTTAAGTCCAGAAATGATGCAGAGATACTGAGGGATAATGTATTCATGGGGATGGTTATCTGCCTCATAAAGGCATTATGAAAGTAGCAAAAGTAATTGCATTATATTTATGTCGATTCTCTTATTTAACTTGGCTGCAAATGAAGTATTCTGTATTGAACTGCAACCCATTTTAATTTACAAAACCAGGCCTGCTTTGCTCAGTAGTATTGCAACTAATGAAAAATGACTCAAAGGAGTAGATCTTTTCCATATGAATGCTCGTATAGACCTCAAGCAGGCACTCGATGGATGGAGCAGCTGCCGGGGCTGAGGAGCTGTGTGCTGGTGGGGAGAGCGAGCTCCAGTTTGCTCTGAAACCTGCAGGAGAGGTTGGCTCATCTCCTGGGAGAGGCGGCTGGGGAGCTCCTCACCTGCCCGGGGCCTTTCTGAGCTCTGACTCCAGCCTGGGCCCTGCAGCCCCTCTGCTCCTGGGCTGGGATGCTCCTGGACGGAGCGGTGTCTGTCCGGCACACTCTGGGCAGGAGCGGTGTCTGTCCGGCACACTCTGGGCAGGAGCGGTGTCTGTCCGGCACACTCTGGCAGGAGCGGTGTCTGTC
>WBND01000848.1:236362-251330 GCA_013398595.1 Tychaedon coryphoeus | reverse complement strand
AAACATCTGCCCAAGTGCCCAGAGGGAAGGGGTTTGCTGGAAACATCTGCCCAAGTGCCCAGAGGGAAGGGATTCACTGGAAACATCTGCCCAAGTGCCCAGAGGGAAGGGGTTTGCTGGACTCTGCTGCAGCTGCCAGGAGGAGGGGGCAGAGCAGGAGCAATGTCCCCCAGGAGCAGCCCCAGGTGCCAGCCCCGTGGGTGGCTCTGCTGCACTCACACCCTGCTGTGCATGTGCTGCTGGACTGGCTGTCCTCCCTTACGTGTGCCAGCTTTGTCTGCACTGTCTCCTGTTTATCACATTGTTTAATTTCTCTTTTTAATTGACTCAGGCGTTTTTTAATTTCTCTGTTTAATTGGTGCAGACTGAGAGGCTGCAGGCAATGTCATCCTCACATCATCTCTCAGAGCCCCCTCAGAGTGAGGGTGACATCACTGGCCACACACAGCAAGCTGTGCAGAGCTCCCAGCTGGGGCTGAGAGCAGGAGCAGGGAGCAGATTAAATCACGGGTGTCTGCAGGATTAGCAGGGAGCTGACCCGAGCTGCATGGGAGCTGCTGGCATTTAACACACAAGTGGGGTGGCAGCAGACAGCTCAGCCTCAAACAGAGATGACACAACTATTTACATCATTCAAATCCAGAAGTTCCTGGAGGGAGCTTCTGAGGCATCTCACAGTGAGGTAAAAGCAGGTAAAGACAGTGAGCAACAAGATCCTGCCAGACATGTGGTTTTGGAGCAGAGACTGCAAGGTCTGTTTGAGCCACATGTTTTTCTTAAGCAACACAGGTTCAACAGATACCTGAAAAACTATTGAACAAATGTTCCTTTGTATTTTAAAATGCCTTGCATCTTGGGTCTTGTATTTTTCCAGTCACACGAATTACTTGAACAGATGTGTTTATCTCCCTGGGTTCAACAGGGACAAGCCAACAGCTGCTTCATCTGCCTGGTTTGACAAACCCAGGGGCTTCAGGAGGTGATTTTCCACACAGATTTCTTTCAGTGGGTGCTGGACAGGACTAGAAGAGCTGGAGGTGAAAAATGCAAGTTCAGACTTTCCCTGGAGAGCTGTGAGTGTTTGGAGATATGCAGCACTGCTCACTGAAAAGATTTTTAATAGCTTTGACCTTTGTGGGGTCTGTACAGTCTCCTTTTGTCAAAAAGTGTATGTGGAAGAATTGTGGGAAAGAGCTGAAGATAATACACGTTCTGCAGCCTGCCAGGGCATTACAGAGCACTCCTCACTTGCCTGGATTATTGTTCCCAAGCTGAGACCATCAGCATCAGCTGCTGCAGGTGTGGGGGGATTTATCATCAGAAAGGGCAAACCATTGCTGGTCATGAAGGAATAGAAATATTAGTTATTGCAGATGACTTATAAATAAATCATTTGAAATTACAAAATTAATCAGACAATTCATCTGACAAGTAAGTATTTGATCAGCTCTGAGCCACTGTGGCCAGCTAGGCACTCTGTAAAGAATCCTTGGAATAAAGAATCCCTGGAATTTATGGGGAGCAATATCCCTTCACCTCAGGAGGGGCAGGCACAGAGAGCCATGGCCTGAACAGAAACTGTGGGATTTGGACACTCCAGCCCTGCATGGGGGTCCCTGGGGACACTGACCCTGCCTGGGCACTCAGGGCTGGCCCTGGGCTTTGGGCACTGTTGACTGTTGCCAGCCAGGTGCTCACATCATTTTCTAACTGTGCCAAGCTAACTTGAGCAGGGGTTTATTTTTTTCTCCAAACCTACAAAATGAGTATGTGTCAGTCTAATAGCTCTGTGTATTCTAAGTCTCATCTGTATTCAGCACATCACCAAAATGAGAGGAAGAAAACAGCCCCTGAAAACAAAAGTGTGAGATAGAGAAGGAGACACGAGCCATTAAAAAAGCAAACAGCTCCCTGCGTGTGCTCTGCCAAAGGGGTGCTGGACACAAGTCCTTGCTGCTCACATTCCACATCTCCAGCCCTTATCTGAGCCACAAGCACCGACCCTCCCTCGGGCTGGCACCTTCTGAGCAGTGAGGATCCCTTGAAAAGGAGAGATTTCCTGTCCTATCTGCATATTTTAGGAGGCAGCTTGCTCTAAAATCACATACATGTTATTTTCCTACAGTCTCCAAATCCCCAGCTGCTTCCAGCTAATGTAAAGAAAACCTGATATCCATCCTACAACTCTGCACCTCCCCAGGATGGGGGGATTGTCTGAAGCCATGAGGAGGAGCTGGCAGGTCAAACTTCCCCTAATACCCAAAAAATTCAGGGTTGATTTCTGTGAGGGAGTTTAAATGCCACAAACAAAGGAGCAGCAGCCCTGGCAGTGCCCGTGGCCCGTGTGGCAGGGACACAGCAGTGACTGTGCTGGCAGCTCTGGCCCCGCTGCAGACAAGGGGCAGCATGGCCAGCCCAGAGCCACCCTCCCAGGCTGTCAGCCCTGCACTGACCTGGCCAAGGCCTGCTTTGGAGCCAGGGCTGCTGCCCTGCAGCACGCCCCTCTCCCTGGAGCACCAGGGCTGATCCGGGCTGCACGTGGCAGAATTTTCAGGACTGATGTGGATATTTTCTACTCTGTCAACCTTTTATTTAAATGACATTTGGCTGCAGTGCTAGAAGTGTGATATTGAAAATCAATAGCTGGAAAGTGTTTGAAAGCCAATCTAAATCAAATATTACAATATGGTGAAGTTAATCATCTGAAATTAACCTTATAACTGCTTGAACCACTCTAATCTATAAAGAAAATCAATATAAGCATATCAAACCCTGCTGCGAGCTGCTGTCTGTTTGAGCTGACCATGCAAATGGAAAATAATAGCCAGAGGATGTTTATTGCTTCCTGTATGTTAACACTTCCTATAGGGCTGGGAAGGCAGGATGGATTCCCCGGGGAGAGGAGGCAGGCAAAGGCTCCTGCTCCAAAGAGACCCAGCCCTGTGCAGCCCCTGTGAGCCAGCTCCCAGCAGGGCACTCCAGAGAGCTGGGTGACTGACAGGCAGTGCCAGCAGGAGAATCCATTCTCCTGGATGAAAACGCACAGCACCTTGCAGCCCCTGGCTCCAGGTCACACCCCCGGTGGCACTGGGATCCTGCTGGGGCTGGGACAGCCCTGGGCACCAGGGAGGGCTCAGGGACACCCAGGGGGGCTCGGGGACAGTCCAGGGACACCCAGGGAGGGCTCAGGGACACCCAGGGACAGCCCAGGGAGGGCTCAGGGACAGCCCAAGGACACCCAGGGACACCCAGGGGTGACTCAGGGACACCCAGGGGTGACTCAGGGACAGCCCAGGGACAGCCCAGGGAGGGCTCAGGGACACCCAGGGACAGCCCAGGGAGGGCTCAGGGACAGTCCAGGGACACCCAGGGAGGGCTCAGGGACAGCCAGGGGGGCTCAGGGACAGCCCAGGGACACCCAGGGTGGGCTCAGGGACAGCCCTGGTCACCAGGGAGGGCTCAGGGACACCCAGGGACACCCAGGGGTGACTCAGGGACACCCCAGTGCACCCCAGCACCTCTGGCCATCCCAGCTGGGGCACAGCCCTGTGCCCAGCACGGAGCTCTGTGGTGCCTGGGCCGTGTCACAGCAGGTCCCAGAGGTGACTGTCCCCTCTGTGACAGGGATGTCAGGGAATTCACCCTGCTGGAGGCACTGCTGGCTGGGTCACTGTCCCCATACCCACCCTGCTGGGGGCACAGGTGACACCCCCCTCGTCCAGCTGCAATTCCAGAGTGGCCATCAACAGGCATTTACTGGGGGCCCTGGGGTATGGCAGGGATAACTGCTTTGATAGCAGGCAGAAATCTGTAAATAACAGCAGCTCCTCTCAAACCCCTCGTTTCAAAATAATGAAGACATTTCATAAAGTGACAAGTGTCTCAAACACTGAGAGTAAAAGCTCAGAGAGGCTCTTCCTGAAGTTTTGGGAACAGATGGGAGGAGTGAGATCCCAGCAGCAACTTGCACGGCCTCAGGAGCCAGGGACCAGTCAGAGCCAAGGAGATCAACCAGAGGCTTTTCCAGTGCTCTTCACGGGCACCAGGCTTGAGGAAGATGAAGGTTCCCGAGCAGATGCTGCCCTAGGGAGGGGCAGGAGAGCAAAGACAGGATGGGCAGCAGCTGTCCCAGAAGCGAGCACACGAGCTGGGGGGCTGCAGCTGCTGTTTGAAGCAGCAGATTCCCACGGATTAGGAATGGTCCTTTGATACTGGAAATGTGTTTTAATGAGTTTCCTGCAATGTATGCATCATTTGGGCTCTTGTGGAAAGGTGTTGAACAATCCCCCCTTCTCCTCCCCCAAAGGGACATCAGACATGTACAAAATGCTGCATTTTTTTTATACTTCAAGCTGAACAGGTTTTAAAGAACTGGGAGCTTTCTCAATGCTTACAAATTTCTTGTTTTCTTTAAATTACAAGGCCAAGCTGCATTTGCAGAATCAATACTCAGAACATACAAAGACCTCTCCAGGTGAGGAGGCTCAGCAGCAGAGCTGGGCTCTCAGAGCTGGCTCAGCTCTCTGTCCAAGCTGTGGAAAGGGCAGCCCCAGCCCTGACCCCGACAGAGCAAGGCTGTGACACCAGCAGAGGTCATGGCTCCAGCAGAACCTGGCCCTCCACAGCACAGGAGCCCCTTATTTTGCATTATGATTTATTTTAGAGTTTGAGCTTTCTGAGGAAGGCACTGTATCTAATTTAGTGTGGAGAGAGTACACAGCGGCCAGGACAGAAAATCTGTGTCTGCTGAAGCTGTGAGCACGTGCCCAGTGCAGAGAGGGAAGTAATGGCAAACATTAATATTAACATTAATATTAGCCATTAATATTAGCCATTAATGTTAACCTTCATCCCGGGGTCTGGCAGCAGGGCAGGGTGGCACAGCGCCAGCAAGGAGGGCTGCACCATGGGCAAAGGGCTTTGCTGCCCTCATCCTGACTCTGAGCCCCCACAGAGCCCCCAAAGAGGAGCTGGGATGGAAGCTGGACCTGGTGCTGCTGTGAGCTCCTCGACATCCCCTGCAGTGAGCCCTGAGAGGGGCCAGGCTCAGCAGAGCCCCCCAGACCAGCACTCGCAGGGATGCAGGGATGCACAAACGTGATGCAGAGGGCAGCCTGGCCGTGTCACCAGCACCATTCACAGCCTGTCGAGGGGACAATTGTCCCATTAAGAAACCCAAAGACATTCTGGATTTCTTCAGCCTCGGGGCCTGGAAGCAGAAAGCATTTACTGCCTAATTAAATTTTCATATACTGGCAGAGTACAGCTCTTCTAGTGAATCTGTATTGGACGGTGTGCCAGATTTTGTAAAAAAGAGCAGCTCGAGTTGCCTGGGGCTGCCGGCAGCAGCTCCTGGATGGTGTGGGGATGGAGGGCACAGGGGGCACAGGGGGGGCACAGGGGGGCACAGGGGGGTCAGGGGGGCACAGGGGGCACAGGGGGCACAGAGGGAGCACAGGGGGCTCAGAGGGCCACCCCCAGCTGGACACAGCCACCACAGAGGTGTGCCATGGCCAGCAGGGGCTGCCACCCCTGCCACACTGCTGAACCTGCCCAGGGGCCCCAGCCCCCACTTCCCTGCTAAAGAAGCGCCTGCAAAGCACCCAGTGGAGACCAGGGACAGGTCTTGGCACTAAGCCTGTCCTGCTCGTTCACAGGGTGACATTCTCCTGTGCCACAGCTCTGCCACCATCAGCTGCTGCAGGAAACGTCCCCACAAGGTTTCCAGAGCACAGGGCTGAAATAAGGTGCTGTCAAAGCACGGCAGATTTGTGCAGCTGCTGCCAGGAGCTGTTGCTGCTGTGCTGTGCTTTAACAGAGAGGGACAAGCCCTGGGGCTCAGAGCTTGCCAGGCGCGGGTGGCGGCGCTGGGGCAGAGCTGGGACAGTCCCCAAAACCGCCCCGGGCTGCCCCAGCGCCAGGCAGGTGCCAGGGGCTGAGTTAGTCTCAGGCAGGCTCTGCCTCCTCCTCCTCCTCCTCCTCCTCCTCCTCCTCCTCCTGCCCACGCATGGGCTCCAGCCCTGCTGCCACAGCCTGCAGCAGGGATCTGCCCTGGGCAGCGTCTGCCACACCTGTCCAGCTCCAGAAAAAACACTGCTGGAAGTGCTGGGGGGAGGAACAGGGGCAGCAGCAGCCCCTGCCCCACCACAGAGCACGTCTGCTCACACACAAACCCCTCCAGAGCTGCTGCACACAGCCCCAGACCCTGAGCAACTGAGGAGCTGATGCTCTGCTTCAGCCCAGCCAGGGAAAAGCCAGTGCTTGATCAATACTTTCCACAACAACCACTTCCATGTGATAAATGCAGTTATAGGGAAGAGGAACAAATTAGCCTTCTGGTGCAGATGGCAGCTCCTGCCTGGGAAAAAAAAGATGGCTCAATTCTGCAGGGAAGCAGGGAAGGGTGTGCCAGAATTCCTGCAAAACTGACCAGTGCAGGCAGCATCTGCAAGGCATTGACGAAAACCAGCCCCAGGAGCACACACCCACCTCCCTGCCCAAGGGGAAGGCAAAACCAGCCACCAAAAGTGGCACCTGCAGGACTGGGAAGAAGCTGAACCAGGAGAAAATATATGAACTTGGGGCAGCTGACGGATGAAGACAACAGAGGAACTGTGCTGCAGCCCCGTGCATGTGGGAAGATAAAAGGCATCTCAGAAAGAGCTTCCCAGCATCAATCCTTCCAGAAGTGACAAATTGTCTGCAGTCAGGGCAGCTCAGCAGCTGCCTGGATCAGAGATTCCATCACAGATGTCTCAGCCCCAGGCAGCTGGATGCAAATGGCAGCGAGGGGAGCTGTGCAAGGGCTGCACTGGGTAGGGTCCAGGAGCTGGGCAGCCCTGGGAGAACCTGCAGCATGAAGAGTGGAGAGGGGAAAAGGCAATTAACTGCCCGTGCAGGGAGAGGAAAGGCAAAACCAGCACGTGCTGAGGCCCATCTTTGGGCTGGCCATCTGTAACATGCTCCTCAGGCCTGCAGAAGGCAAGGCAGGCTTCCCAAACAGAAAAAGGCAAAAAAAAAGCAAGAGAAAAAGATCAGAAACCTCATGGGGATGAAGACATCAATTTCTCTCTGACTACATATCTCTGACCATTCAGGTTCCATTCAGTCTTCTCCCAGCTGCAAGTGTGGGTGAAAATATGGTTCACTGCTCTGCAATCTGTCTTGAACTTGATTTTGTCTGTGTCTGGAAGTAACCTTGTGCTGCGTCAGCCTCAGCGTCAGAAGGATTCTGTCCTGGAGCCTGCTCCATGAGCCCTCCAGGAGCTCTGTTTTCCTATTCCTATTCCTATTCCTATTCCTATTCCTATTCCTATTCCTGATTTTCTGGATCCCATCCTGCTCCTCTGCCTCTGCCAGGCTGCCTGGCTTCGTGCTGCTGTCACTCTTGTTGTGGGGACAGCACCATGGGCTGCTCAGGAGCTGCTCCTGGGCTGCAGCCCCCAGGCTGGCTGGGGCTTTCCTGCCAGATCTGAGCAGATTTGGCTCCTGGAATGAGTGACAAATGCACACTCACACCCTGTGAAAGCCTCTCTGCCATTAGCAGTGAGCAGCCCCAGCGCTCCACAGAAAACCCAGAGCTGCTCCTGCAAAGCTGGGAGGGGCCCAGAGCACCTGCACTGGCTCCTGCCTCACCTGCCCTCACCTGCCAGGTCTGAATCCTGCTCCAGAAAAGGTGATGGAGGCAAAAAAGGATCACGTGTGACCTGGTAATGGTGAGCAGCAAAGCACAGGGGTCATAAAATTTTGCTGAAAGAAAATGAAAGCCTGTTCGTGTTCTGACTTCCCACTGAAACAAATACACAAGGCATGAATTGGCTGGGAATTCATTAATGTTCCGCATATTTCTGGGAATTTAATTTATCAACTAGTAGCTGCATAAATAGAACAGGCAAAAATGCTGAAAGTAGATTAAACATTGATGTAAGTATATATTGATTTGAACATTCCTGTGCCTTTGCTTGTGACACATCAATAAAATTAAATAATATCTTAATAAAATGTCTTGGTAATTATGTCTTTTCCCTTGCGTAAGTGTGCCCTCCAGCAATGTAATTAAAATCAAAATTGCATTAACCCTCCAGTGACCATTTGACAAAAAAAATTAAGAGTCTAGAGATTCCTCTGAGCTCTCCCACTGAGCCAGATCACTCTTGGTCACACACCCTGCACACTCCACTGTGATGCTGTGAATAGGCTGTGCTCACTCACAAGGTGTGGAGTGATATTCAAGGAGGTCAGAGAGCTCTGCGTGGGAGAACAAAGGTGGTTTGAAGGTTTTTGGGGCTCTGGGAGGGCCTGGCTCTCTGGGCCCTGCAGGAGTTCCCAGGGCTCTCAGGCAGAGATGAGCCAAAGGCTCAAGGCCCTGGTGCCCCAGGGGCACCGAGCAGGGTCCCCTGGGCTCTGCACTGCTGGGGCTGCTCTGAGGGCACCCAGCTTCTCCTGCCAGGACCCAGAGAGCCACAGCAAAGCTGGAGCTGCCTCTCTGCTGGCAACCCATGCCTGGGTGCAGCAGAGCCCCCTCCCAGCCAGCACAGGGCCCCTGCCCAGCTCTGGAGCAGCTCTTCAGAGCTGTCCCCAACGAGTGTCACCATTTCCAGGAGTGCTTGGGGCACTGAGACCCCCTGCCACTCCCATTTAGCAGGGGCAGGTCCCCTGGCAGGGACACTGACAGCGTGGCTTTCAGGAGCCACCTGCAATCTGTTTGCTGTGTCACCCTGTCAGCTTGTCACCTGAACCTGCCGTTCAACAACCTGTTAGTTGTCCAATTTGTCTTTCTGTCATGGAGCATGTGATGCTCAGCACAGCGACTCCGTGCATTTTTATTGCTCTCCTTAGTTAATAAAGCACCACTTTGGAATCTGGGGAATTGGGGAGACATCTCTGTCACAGTTCATCCCTGTCCTTGGCACCCAGCATGTCCCACCACAGCTCACCAGAGCAGCCCTGAGGGCAGGAGCAAAACTGCCACAGCCTCGATGGGGCTGCAAACACAAAACCACCTCCCGTGCCTTCTCCTCCTGTGCTGATGGTGCTGGTGCCAGGGAAATGCATCTGTGCCCCCAGGCTGTGCCCGGGACATCGGTGCTCATCAGGTGCTCGACCCCCAGCTTGCAGACCAAGGCAGAATCCTCCCCCACCCCAGGAGATGATCCCAGCTCTGTGCCTGAGCTGAACCCGGCCCAGCAAAGCCTTCAGGCCCTGGCTGGCAGCACACAGCATCCTCTGAGAGGTGCCTGCACCCTCCTCTGTGCTCCTGTGGGGGTTTCATCTCAAGGACTCGCAGAGAACTTTGCAGCCCTTCGTTAGCACAGAACTTCCTGGCTCCATCAGCTAACGAGAGAAGAGAGGCAGATGAAAAAGCTGTTCCTGAAAACCAATATCAATCCTGAATTCACAGCAAAGCCTTTTTTTTTTTTTTTTACTTATTAGGTTTGGAATTAAAAAATTTGGCCAACTATTCTGCTACTCTGCATATCTAATAAGCAGACATTTTTCTATTTAGATACAATTACAAAATAAACCTCTAGTTGTACAGCGAAGAGCTTGGAGTTTCTGCCCACTCACCTTTTCACTGAAATCCTTGTAACACTGAGTACTTCACCAGGCAGTCAAACACCATAAAGCCCCAAATGGCATTTTACACCTGACTTAACCAGCCCTGGATTATCAGCTGCTGGCACGAGAGTGCATTTTTACAATTTGCTCATCTCTGAACTTGTATTAAAGGGTCCTGAAACCTCGAGGGGCTGAGCAGGCTCAAGACAGCAGTGCTGTAACTTCTGCTCACACAGACCATTAGCTGCAGATGTCCTTCTGAAGATCAAGAGCACTTCAAAGTCTTCTAAATTCCCTCCTAAGCTCAAGAGGCCTGAACATTTGCGCAGCTTACACCAGCTGACCTCAATTCACGAGGCAGCACTCAGATCCAGACTGAGACTTCTCTTAAAAGTAGTTTGAATGTCTCCCTTTCTCTGCAATGGAATAATCAGTAGACCTCACATGTTGCACAATTTGAAAAGTCACATTTTCAATAGTCTGCCTTGTCTGCTTCTTGCAGACAGTGGCCTTCACAATAAACTCGGGGGAGACCCCATTCCCTGTGTCCAGGACAGCAGTGGAGATGCTCCTGTTGTTCCTGGTGCTTCTGGGGCCAGGCAGCACCTGGAATTAGTATTTGCAAGTTCACAAGAAACACTGGAAATAGTTACTGATTTCTGAGGGCTATTGTTAGCTAATCTGCAAATATTCTACTGAGTGACAAGTGCTTTGAATTTGAGGATTGCTGATGACTCCTTTTGTCTGTGCTTACTGTTGTAATATTAGCAGCAAAATAATTCAAATTCAAATAATGTAAATGCTTCATGAAAGAAAAAGCACTGCCAGTCAAAGATACAGGGTTATGGACATTACCCAGGGAGGCAGACACTCAACCTGTACCTGGAAATTGGGAAGGACAGGAATCCTGGCACCCCAAGCTCATGCTCCCTCTTTGCCCTGAGGACCCCCTGATCTACTGGCTTGACAAGGATCAGTCATTTCCATGTTTTTAAGAAAATGAACCAGGCACAGGCCAAGCAGGACAGTCCACATCCTGGGAAACAAACAGCTCAGTGTTAGCAGGGAGCAGATGGCCAACACAGCAATGGCACAGCAGCATCTGCTGCAGGGGAGGAAAACCTGCACAGAGGGCAGCGAGTTCCAGCCCTGGCAGGAGCTCAGCCTGGAATCCATCAGGCAGAGCCCTCAGCACCAGCAGGGTTGGTGCAGAATGGGAGATTGGTCTCTGTTTTGGCACTCCCTCCTCCAGTGGGTGAAATCCACTCTCTCCACAGTGATGGGATGTTGATGGCTCAGCACGCTGCCAGTGGGATTGTGCAGAATCATTCTGTCGGGTTCAGGAGCTGTGTGGAATGGCACAGGCTGGAAGCACAGGACTGCACAGCCCTAACTGCAAAGACAATGAGATCTCAGCCCAAAGCCTTGTGATCAGGAAGAAAAGACGCTGAACCTCTTCAATATTTCAGAGCAACAAAGTCCAATCCCTGCAGTGGTGGGCATCCAGGAGCTGCTGGGGCTTCTGGGACAGGCAGGGATTTCTGCAGCATGCATAACAGCACCACAGCAATGAACATTCCTGCAGCAGGAGCTCTGCAAGGGTGCTCAGCCCAGCACCACTGCCTCCCACGGCAGGGACACACCAGGAGCAGCCAAGGATGGTCCCTCCATGACCTCCAGGACCCTGGAACAGGAGTGAAAGGTGAACAGCTTACCAGACTTCATTAAAAACCAGCAACATTCATCATTTCAGCCTTCCAGGGCAGGCACAAAGATAGATGAAAGGAATAAAGGCAAGCTAGAAACATCAATAAATTACTGCATCTCCTTATTGGCTGCAGTGTTCAATAGTTTCAAATGCTTTCTGGTGCCTTTGGCAAGCAGAGGGTTTGCAGAAGTGCTGAGCCTGTCGCCTGTAAGGTGTCACCATCACTCAGCCCTGCTGAGCTGGGTGTTCCCTCCCTCCCCAGGGAGTGCAGGGCTCCAGTGGTGCAGCAGGGCCCTGGTGCCAAGGCTCTGAGCCGGCAGCAGTTACTGGTGACAGGACAGACCCACATGGATGAAAGCAACCAGGCCACAGGGCTGAGCGAGTGCAAGGTCAGAGATCCCCAACACTCACCAATGACCCTAAACGGGCTGGACACCTTCCAGGTGAGGGCACCTGCCTGCCCACACAGCCCCAGCCCGGCTCCCCACGCAGGCTCTCGTGTCCCCAGGCCATGGGGACTGTCCCTGGCTGCAGGGACAGAGCTCCTCGTTCTGGGGCTGCCTGGAAAGCAGGGGCAGGGAGGGGCTGTTGTGCTCACGGGCAGCTGGAAACGAGCCGCAGCCCCACCCGGGCTCGCCCCTCAGCAGCTCCGGGAGCCCAGGGATGGCCAGCGGGGCCACGCTGCAGCTCTGGGCTCGGGGCTGGCGGCTGCCCGGTGCCCTCAGCCCCTCAGCACTGCCCCTTTTCCTGGGAAACTGCTCTGCCTGCAGCTGTACGGGAGAGCCCGTGGGCAGGGGAGGGGATACAGGGATACGGGGATACTGGGATGCAGGGATACTGGGATACTGGGATACTGGGATACAGGGATACAGCGATACAGGGATACAGCGATACAGGGATGGGATACAGGGATACAGGGATACAGGGATACAGGGATACTGGGATACAGGGATACAGGGATACAGGGATACATGATGGGACACAGGGATGGGATACTGGGATACAGGGATACAGGGATACTGGGATACAGGGATACAGGGATACAGGGATACAGGGATACTGGGATACTGGGATACGGGGATACAGGATGGGATACAGGGATACAGGGATGGGATACAGGGATACTGGGATACTGGGATACAGGGATACAGGGATACTGGGATACTGGGATACGGGGATACAGGATGGGATACAGGGATACTGGGATGGCATACTGGGATACTGGGATACAGGGATACAGGGATACAGGGATACAGGGATACAGGGATGGGATACAGGGATACAGGGATACAGGGATACAGGGATACAGCGATACAGGGATGGGATACAGGGATACAGGGATGGGATGGGATACAGGGATGGCATACAGGGATGGCATACAGGGATACAGGGATACAGAGATACCAGGATACAGTGATGGGATACAGGGATGGGATGGGATACAGGGATGGGATACAGGGATACAGGGATGGGATACAGGGATGGGATATAGGGATACAAGGATGGGATACAGGGATGGGATATAGGGATACAGGGATACAGGGATGGGTGTGACACACATGGTCTGCCAAGGAGGCACCCAGGGTGCCACAGGCACATCCTCACAGCAGCCAGGGCACTAAAACCAATCCTGGATGACCCTGCAGGCCACCTGCACTGAGGATTCTCACAAGTGTAGCCGACCACACCACGTGGCTTTGACTGCTGTTGAAAATATTTAATAAACTCTGGAATATGAATCACTATCAAGGACCCTGAACATTAATTTCAGTCACAGCTGGCCACACTCTATCACCCTATAAACACCTCTCCAGTTTCAATTAACATTTCGCTATCTCCTGTCTCACTGAATATTATATTTAACTAATTTAAGAGGATTGGTAAAGATAGTTTTCACACTTCACATGAAAGCATAATGAAATAATGATACCTGTACCCACAAAAAGCATGAGGATACTGCATAAAGAGCTTTAAAGTCATCTGAAGCACAAACTTCTCCAGGAGACGTTCCTTTGGCCAGCAGGGCCCCCATGCAGGTGTGTGCCATCCCTGGCACGGTGTCCAGCTCTGGACCCACCCCCAGCAGCCACAGCTCCTGCAGTGTCCCTGCAGCTGGGTTCCCAGCTGTAACAATGCCTTTGGAAGGAGCAGGCATTTCCCATGGCAGACTCAGAGAAACTGATTATTGTTTGCCCTCATCTATAACCTCATTTGCAAATAAAAAGTACTGCAGGTTTTTAAAATAATGGAAATTTAGGCCTAGGAAGGACAGAAGACAACTGAATGCTGTCCTTTGTGCAATAACCTTCCCTCTGTTTGAAGATTGTCACTTCCTCCCCCTTATTTTCCCATTTCAGGTCAACAACACCCAATTCTTTCAACCTTTCCTCATGACTCATGTATTTTGGATCTCAGCATCTCTTTCAAAATTTTCCAGTACTTCACCAACTTCTCTGTATTTTTACTTAGAAGAAATACATACTTCATTATTTTTAAGAGATAAAATATTTTTATTCTCTGATATTACATGCAGGGGGAATGTTTATACCAGGGCCCATACAGGCAACACTCATGTTAATGTATCCTAAAATAAGGCTTTGCTTTTTGGCATCGTCACACCCACATCCTTTCCTGCAAAAATGTTGCCTTGCCAGATATTTCATATATCAAAAGCAGAATATATAAATACATAAGTATGTATTCCTGCTTTTTAGCTCTCCCTTCTGTGCAGAACCTGGACTTTCAGTATCAGTGCAGATCCTAATTGTCCCCCAGGGACTGCTCAGACTCTCATCTACATGACTCAGGCAAGAGTTACAAGGTCTAGAAGCATGTAGGCTCTGCCCTCATCCCCAGCTAGGGTTTAGCAGACCTCCCAATTTCCTATATTAAACAAAACAATTTTCCAATAATGTGCTTCCTCATCTTCCCTGCTGCAGAAGCAGCTCCTGGGGGCTCAGCCCTGCCTGGCTGCAGAGGGACCCCGGGGATGTGAGAGATCCCTGCCTGGGAGGGATCTGAGCAGTGACACCCCATTAACTCACCCCTCCCATCGGTCCCGGGGTTCAGCCCCCAAAATTCGGCCACTGCAGAGGGACCCCAGGTGCTGGGAAGGGCCACTCTGGGCAGCCACACCACCACTCCTGCACCCCCAGGAGCCAGGCTTCTGAGCACTTCTGTACAGCAGAGGCACCAAGATGACCCCAAAACTGTCACCATGTTCTTTGTTCTCACCACCACTAGGTGATGTTTCCCTTTGCAATGGGGGCAGTGTACAGGCATCATCAATGCTGCTATTTTTATTGCCCAGAAATTAGCCCAGCAGGAATTCCATTAAATTCCATTTTTCTGGGAGGGGAAGCTCATTGCTGATGTCAGAGAAAAGCAGCCACAAAATCTGCAGAAAGGCTCAGAAAGGCTGGAGAAGGAAATGCTCAGGGGAGGGGTGGGAGGCAGGTGGGAGGAAGGTGACGAGCTCCCAGCACCCCGACAGCCCTGCCAGAGAGCAGCTCCCCTGTGGCTGCACATTCCTGCCAGCAGCACCCCACTGCCAGTGCCACAGCTCTGCTGGGACACACAGCGCTGCTGGGACAGACAGACAGCTCTGCTGGGGACAGACAGACAGCACTGCTGGGACACACAGCTCTGCTGGGACACACAGCACTGCTGGGACAGACAGACAGCTCTGCTGGGACACACAGC
>WBND01000848.1:177824-201909 GCA_013398595.1 Tychaedon coryphoeus | reverse complement strand
CTGCAGCAGCACCCACAGCAGCACCCACAGCCCTGGGCACTCCTGCAGCAGCACCCACAGCCCTGGTACTCCTGCACCCTGCTGCAGCGAGCCCAGGCTCAAATCCACACTCAGCAGCTGCTGGCTGCCCTCTGCTCCTGGGGCACCCCTCTGCACAGCTGGAAAGGAAAGCCAGTCTGAGCACCTGGATGAGAGACAAGCAAGCCATGGTGCTGTGCCTGCTGCTCTTGGGGGAGTAAGGGGTGAATCATAACTTCATCAGCCTACAAGGAAAAGAACCAATTATCTGGCAATTGTATGCAGTCCATTTCAGGGAGAGGCTCATCACCTAACCAGCCCTCGTAGTCAGGGGGAATAAAATATATGCTGACATCAGTATACAGAGGTTCCCATTGGAAGCCACTTTCACTGCAGTGTCGTGAATCTTTTCAGAAGCAGCTTGAAAAGATTCACTCAGTGTATCAATCTTCCTCAGGAGCAGAGCTGACGATGGCTGTACATAATAATGCTTCAGCCAATTCACATGCACTGCTAGTGGCTGTCTACAAGTCCTGGCCCTAATCGGTGCATTAAATACAAACATATAACTAATAACTCTGAAAAACCCTCTCCAGGGGCAGTGAAATCCTCTGCCTTGGCACTGTCAGCTCCTCAGGCTTCTTCTATAGTGGCACAATCTCCCCTTGACTCCAAGAGGGAGAATGGAAAACCATAACTCTTCTCTTTGTTCAGGTGACACATTTTTTATGATCCAAATTCTTTACTTTAGGTTTTGATGGTGATTCTGTGACTTTATGTTTGTGCTGTAATCACAGCACTCCTCTGAAGCAGGAGCAGACCCCATAACTGCTGCTGCCCCCTGCAGCCCCCCAGAACAGCCCTGGCTGCCCACTGCTGGGGTACCAGGGGTGTGGGGGCCCAGCTGTGCCCCAGGACAGCCTGGACAGGCAGATCTGCCCTCTCCCACTCACTGCCAGGAGCAGCCCAGGAGCTGGGAGCCAAACTGCAGCCAAGGGAGCAGGGGACTGCCTCAGGACCGTGCAGTCAGGATTTCTTGGGCAGTATTTCTATTGCCAGACCTGTTATCACACACCCCTTGGGGGTGGCACATTGGCAAGGGTGGAATAACCTTAAAGCATCTTACAAAGCAGATTTCAGCTGCCTTCACCTCCCCAGCCCTGGGTGACTGAGGGGCAGCTCCTGAGACCTGGCTGTGCCCTGTGTGGCAGCAGCTCTGGGAGCTGAGCTGGGATCCTCTGTGCCACTCTCCCTAACAGCCCCACTGAGGCTGAGAGCCCAGAAGGGTGTCCAGGCCAGACTAAGGCCAAAGCCAGTGTTAAGAGCCCTCTGTATGTCTACATCAGCTGAATCACAGACACTACATTAAGCCTGAGATTGAGCTACATTAAACCTGAGATTTGTCAGTCATTGCTAGTGTTTCACACAGTAACAAAATAATATTTTAAAGAAAATAGGCATCAGAAGAAAGCAAGTCCAGGGGCTGCTGGGGCTCCATCCCCACCAAAGCCTGGCAGCCTGCCTGCTGCCAGGCCTGACAGGCAGGCAGAGATGGGAAAACCCTCATGGCTCTTTTTATTGTGATAGCCCTATATGAAGCTGCAAACAGATCTGTCACCTTCCAGCACATTGTTTACCAGTTCTCCTCAACATTCCCCAAACAATATTTTCTAGAGACTGTAATTCAATACCTCACACCCCAGAGCTGTAGCATCAGCCCAGAGAGCAGCATGATGAATGTACTGTGTTCCTCCAGGGCTTGGGCTTGGGAACTGGTTTGTGCTGTTCCAGCTGTTAATTATCCCTCTGCTTTTTGCTATTCTCATCCCACCTGTGCTTCTGTATTTATCATATGGGTCTACATGCACTAAAAACATCCTTACTCTTTAAAGCAGAAGGAGTAATTTATCCCTTTTGTGCAACACAGGGCAGCTCAGGGGACCCAATGGCAAGACTTGATCAATAAGATGCTCACCAGATTAGAGGCACGGGACTCAGACCTCAAAGTGCTTGTTTAGAAGAAATGCAAGAGAATGAGCTAAGAATGTTAAGCACAGACACAAATACGATTTCCAGCTCTCTCTGCTCCCCACCCCTTCCCCAGAGACAGCCTGGCCCTGCTCACTGCTGAGGACAGCTCCAGACCAGGCCAGGCTGCTCCTGCCCCAGGCACGGCAGGGCTGGCTGTGCGAGCAGCAGGGCACAGACAGACAGACAGACAGACAGGCAGGCAGAGCCCCTTGATCACAGCAGCCCCCAGAGCTCAGGGCACTGCTCTGGGGCTGTTATCCACCCTGGGCTCACCCAGGCAGCTGCAGGTGCCCCCAGAGCTCTCCCCAGTCAGTCCCAGCAGGGCTCAGCTCTGCCCAGACCTTCGGCGAGGGCAGCGAGTGCTGGGGGCTGCACACTCACTCTCCTCTCACAGCCCAGAGGGGAGCAGCCAGTGATACCAACAGCTAATTACAGCTGCCAGCAGCCCTCCCTCCCGTGTCCCTGGGGAGTGTTCCTGTCTTTCTTCACACTGCACTGCACCCTTCCTTTCTCACCCCTCCAGTGCTCTGCAGGGATTTCTCAGGTCTGTGCTCAAGCCTTGTTCTCTCTCACAGCAGCTTGGATTTCTCAGGCAGCTGCAGCCTTGTGACCCAGCCATGATGCACCCAGCTCAGGATCCCTGGCAGGATTGCTTTGCTTCCCACCAGTGCCCAAGAGCTTCCTCCCACTGAGACACCACTCATCTCACTCCTTACAGAACTGAGGGGCAGTTACTGACCACAAGGACATTTTGGCTCTAAGGACCTCATACAGGTAATTAAGACATGTAATTAAGACCCATGCTACCACTTCTTGCACTGGGAATTGCTGGTATTTAATGACATTTCCCAAATATTTTTAATAGAAATTTCAGGTCTTGTTTCTAATATGACATTTATCTTCTATTAGCATGAAAACAAATAGAAAAGCCTGAAAATCATTGCCTATATTATAAATTACTTTATTGTTGGTTTTATTACCTTCTCCATTAAGCTGTCACAATCTGTGCCTCTTCCCATTTTTGTGATGGCCAGCCACTGAAATCCATCATGTTTTCCATGTGATTTATACAGGACCCAAGTGATAACTTTATTCACCAGGAGGATAATTATCAGCTATATTATTAAGGCTGCTCAGTTGCCCTAGGGGATAACGTGTCAGAAAGGTTAAAATATTGACAAGCAATAAAGTATGTATTCTAATCACACCAGTGCCAGGATAGATAACTGGCTGTGAGCTACATCTTTGCATTTGCCCAGTAAAGACAGCAGTGCTGTGGTCACAGTGCACACATCCCTGCAGGACTGCAGCAGTCTAGGCCCATCACCTGGAGGGGACCCAACAAAGGTGTGCCCCAACCCATCCATATGGACCCTCACAAAGGGCAAGCCCCTTCTCATTCACATATATTGACCATTTAAGTCCTGACAGCTGTGCCCTCAGCGAGCTTCTTTATGGTTCATAATTGAACAGGATGCATAGCTGAAGTACAGGAGGTTTTTCCACAATCCTTCTGTATTTCTTTTCATGTCCCCTAAAAAATCTTTTCTTCATAAGAATGGCAGAAGGAGTGAGAGGAAAGAACTGGCATCTTTGAAATGAAACATTGATTTCTTCTGGGACTGGAGCAGCTAGGTGCATGCCTTATTGGTATCATGGTATATAGGTATAATCTGAAGGATGTTGCTGAGATAAATTGCTTTTTGGTTCAGGCACTAACAAAACGAAGCACTGAATAACTTGGCACTACATCTGAAGTGAGACCATAAAACTAACCTCGGTCATTCCTGCAGATCTACTATTGTTACATCAAGAAGACTAGGCCAGGGATGGAGGAGCTCATAAATAATTTCTCATGGAAAGCACGTACACCAGGCAGACAAAATCTCTCTCTGAGAAAATGTGGGAAAGTAGTAGACTTAACCTACTTCAAAATGTCATTTTTTGAAGAAAGAAAAAGCCAATCCACATCTCTTTCTTGATGCTTAAAGGATGTGTCTGTACCGCAGCAGCATGTTAAGCACCAAGCCCTAGACCTGGCTTTGAGCAGCTGAAAGAACTTGCATCAAACTCTGCCACTTCCCTCCAGTATAATCACATTGGAAATAGATGGTCACCTATGGATAAACATGACTGAGCAAGAACTGCAAGACATTTAATAAACAACATTGGTTAACTTTCTTCTGCTAAGGAAGTGCCAAGGACTATAGAAACTGTATTTAGCTCAGGTTCATCTACATCTCACTGGATTTGTCCAGGGGAATACAACCAGTGCAGAGGTCTGTGGTCCTGGAGATGAGGGTCAGAGCTCTAACCCAGCCAGCCTGGGACACCCTGCAGCATTTCTGGAACATGAGCTTGTGCTACCCTTTCACTGGCCCTTTGAACAAGTCAGGGACACTGGAGAATTAGAGATAATTCAATAAAATATCATTTCTCTGTTCACCAGAAGTACAAAAGTGAGAGCCTTTGGCTTTCTTCTCTTATTCAGAACGAAGAAGCCTGGTGCTATAGGTGTAGCCTTGTGCTCATGAGCAACAGCCTCAACCCAAGAGGTGCAAGACACCCCCGAGGCAATAAGCAGATTCAAGAGCCCTACAGGAATTGCAAATCATGCCAAATATTGGCTACAGCGAGCCCATGAGGCATTCCAGCTCCCCTCTGCAGGCTCCCACGAAGGTGCTTAATGCAGTTCTGGAGGAGAAGCTCTTTGGTACTCACAGCCACATCTGTGTCCAGCTAACATTTACCCTAGAGCTGGGCACCCTCCTTCTGCAGCACACTGCCCAGGGCATCAGATGACAGCACCTCTGCAAGGGCCACCAGGGAGCTTGCCTTCCTGCCTGCTCCCCAGGCTTTTCCTCCTCCGTCCAAGGAGCTGGCTGGCTCTCAGCAAAGCATCAGAGCCCAGCCTGACTTAAGGACCTGCCTGTGTCACCCCCAAGGGCAGCTCCAGCACCAACACACCCAAGTCCTCAGAGCACGCCCTCTGCTCCCCATGCACAGGGAGCATCCCTGCACTCAGTGCTCCCCTCTCAGGGAGGAAGGCTGAACCCCCAGAAAGGCTCCTTTTCTCTGAAAATCTGTTGTTAACTTCCCTGATGAGCCCCACACCATGCGCTGCAGGAGGTGTTAGAACATGGAAGGATAACCAAGAGCGTGCTCAGGTGAGAGCCCTGGGGAATGATCTGGAGTGCCTGGCTCAGCCTGGCCACGGCTGGCACTGCCCAGCAGCCTGAGACAGATCAGTGGGACACGAGCAGCACGAGAGGCTCTGCTCCACGGGCACCTGGGGAGCTGAACGTGTTTGACAGTGTCACAGCAGCACACAGATGGCACAAACAGAGCTGAGTTAAACCCCACGTCTCCTGAGGGCAGTGGCTGTGCCTGCAGCATCTGCTCAGCCTGCAGCCTCAAAGCAGCAGAAATTTTAAGTGCTACCATTTACAAAAGGTTCATCTTCACCTTTTGTTCGACTGCAAATCTCTGAAGCTCACCTTGTTAAGGAACAGTGTGGAACAGCAGGAGTCCTGCACCCCTGCCACACCTCCCCCAGCGTGTTCCTCTCTGCTGCATTACAGATCATGCCCAGGACAGACACATCTGCATTACAAAGTGTGGATTCTCCCCCCAGGACTGTCCAACACATGCCTGACAGCAGGAGACAGAGCAGCTCACCTGCCCCTGTCACCTGAGCACAGCCTGCCCAGGGCACAGACCCAGCAGGGCTTTCCTAGGTGTGCCACGGGGAGCAAGAGCTCTGGGCTATTTGGTAGGAGCTTTCCTGTGCTTGTCTTTGGTCCATTATTAAAATGTCCAGACAAATCACAGAGTGAGGGGGGCTGGCATCAGCCTGGGGAGGGCACGGGGAGATGGTCACCACATCTCCTCTCCTACCAGAGGCACTGAAGGCTGAACTCCCTCCTCGTTTGAAAGAAACACTTCATATTTACTGACAGAGAATTAGACAACACAGACTCTTCGAGGAAAGCATGATTAAATAACACACTGTCCGTGGCACAAAGCATACAAATGGCTTTGCTGGCTCTCTCTGTGCCATCATCGAGCATTGTCATACTTTGCAGAGCTCCAGAAGACTGTCTCCACAGGGCTATTGCCTCTGACTCCTGATAAAACCTCTCCTGAAGCATTTTCTTCCCATTGTGCCTTGCAGATGTTTCCCTTTTTAATTTTTCAGAGACAAGTAACTGCATCCCTGAAAATAACATTCTTCAATAACAATGTGCACTGCCAGATCTCCTTTCTTAGCAAGTACTGGTTATGTTTATCCTTGTTTATCAGATGGGCAAATTGCAGCCCGGGCCTATGGTTTAGGTTAATATAACAAACATGCTCAAATAAAAATCAGCTTTATATTATTGAAAGCTCTACAGCTATGAAAAGGTGGAAAACACGGAGCCTTCTCATGTAATACACAGGTCTCTGGCACTGGGCTACAACAGAAGACTGGAGAGCACTGGAGAGCACTGATGGTCCAAAGTCACTTCCCTGCCCAGCTGATTGCATGCAGGTCACAAACCTCTGCTGTTACTGGGTTACAGCTGCTGGGAACAAACAAATCACTCAGAGCATCTTCAGGGAACCCAGCACCACAGGGCTGGGAAATTCCTCCTACCAGCTGCTGTCCATTTGTGCTATAGTCAGCACAGATCCAGGAATCAATAGCGCTGCTTGTAGGAATTACAAGCATTAAGGATGTTAGGTAGAAGGTGAACTTGTCCTTTCCTAGAGCTAAATGTCTCTTCATGGCTCTTGAGCAGCCTGGCAGTAATCTGCCCTTGGTGCATGGACAATCACGGGGGCTCTGCCAGCACGATAAAAAGCTGTGGGGAGCAGAACCAGCACCTCAGAGTACAGCAGCAGAGCAGGTACCAACGGGACCAAAAAAAGCCTGAGAAAAGGAGCTCCTTCTCCGGGGAGATGGTGCAGAAAGGTGCCAAAGTCTCTTCCCTTCCTCATGGGATATCATCAGACTGAAATACAAATCACAGAGCAAAGGTGTCCCATGTTCTTAAGGGAGGCAGAAATGTCAGGATTTGTGTACCCTGGAGCCAGAAGCACTGCTGTTGAAATCTCCAGTCTTCACAGCCACAGACCCCCACCTCTACAGAAAGTCGAGCTCTACTAAGATACTTAAAATGAGGTGTTTTGTCCTGCCAACCTCACCCGTAAGAATAAACAAAATTACTTGTGCCTGTTTCCTTCGGCGAGCTGTGAACACACTTCTGATACACCCCTTTGATGCAGCACCCCTGCTGTGCCTGGGACTGGCAGGTCTGTGTTAGTGACCCCACACTGTCCCCAGGTAAGTGCAGGGCAGGCTCCAGCTCAGCAGCCTGTTAACCTTGTAGAGTTGTGTAGCCCAAGTAGAAAGTATAGAGGAATTCTTCTTCCTAAAATTAAATAAACCTTATGTGAAAAATGCCATTTTGAGTGTCTTGAGCTGTCAATTGCAGGAGAAAGTGATATTGATTTCTACAGAAACTTTATTTGAGTAACCTATTAAATGAAACTTATTTGACACCAGATGACTCCTGCAATTTAATTCCCGAGTGAAGTGTTGTCTCCAAGGCTTTGTGATGTTCTTTAACCTGAATGATGAAAGGCATTTTCCTTACAGCCATTTGCTGATGGATCTCAGGGTCTTTGCAAATAAAGTCCTCCAAAGAATCCAGAACATGCTTTCACTGCCAAAGCACAGCTGATACCCCAGAACACACCAGGCTTTAGGAGCAAAGCTAAAGGTGCAAAGAGAGAGCTGCCAGACTCTGCAGCCTGCACCTGAACAGAAGTGCTGGGAAAAGCCCCAGGGCCAGGAGCTGAGTGACTGCAACCCTGCCAGGGCAGACAGCAGCACTGGGCACTCAGGGTCCCCCGGATGGCAAATACTGCACCCCAAAACCATCAGAAGAGCACATTTTAAAAGACAAGCTCTCAGCTAAGATGCACAGAGCACCACTAGCACTGGAAGCCTGCTGGAGCTGCTTCCTTGCAAAGCATCACTTATGAGTTGTCATTCCAGGGACGGAAATGGGGCTCGATGGATGCAGAGTTAAATTAATGATGTTAAATTAATGTTGAGTTAAATTAATGATGACCTTTCCGTGTCAGCTGCCTGAGGGCTGGCAAGCAGCTGCCACATCACCATCCTCACAACTGCCCTGTCTGCTGGCAACCTGCAGGCATCTCCTGCCCTCAGGTGAGCCCAGCCAGCCCAGAGCTGCTGTTCCAGCCCTCTGCACCAATCCAGCCAGGTGCTGGGCTCCCAGGACAGCTCACACCACTGGAGTTATCTGAAGATCAGCCCAGCCTTCTGGAGGGGGGACTGAAGGGCTCATTAAGCCCCAGGTGTGATGGCAGAGGGGAGCCAGGGCTCCCCTGCCCCGTGCCAGGAGCTGCCAGTTCAGCTCTGGGGCACCAGGACCCACACCCCTCTGAGGGATGAGCCTCTCCTGGCAGAGCACATGGCCCAGAGAGGAGCAGGCAGGCTGGTCACCCTGTCAGCTCAAAGCAGCAGCCAATTCCTGCCAAGGTGCTGCTGGAGCCTGCACGCTCAGCTGAGGGGCTGCACACGGACCTGTCACAGCTGCGTGCTGACAGCTGATGGACTGCATCCTCAAAGACAAGCTCACATCACTCAGTGTGTTTGTTTTCTCTTCCAGCTGCCTCTCCAGATGCCTGGCCCTCTTTAAAAAGAAAGCACACAAACCAGTGTTTAATTTATAAAACACTACTTTCTTTCTGAAATTTCAGCAAAGCTGAAACTTGACTTGAAAATTAACATCAGCTGCATTTACTCTACAATTAATTTGCTTCATCCAAGTGCTACCTTGGGAAAGAGAATAAGTCACAAACATATTCACCTGTCATTAAAAAAAGGCAGACAAAGTAAATAATTCAAGAGGTTTAAAAATAAATTCACACATTCATAGAAGCAGACTTCCAAGCTTCTTTTCATCTCCTCTCTGCAGCACCCTGCTGTATGTAATAGAACAGTGATACACATATAAAGGGAGAGAACACAGAACAAGTCCTGGGCCTGACTCCCTTGGAAACCAAAGGAGTCTGTTTGCAGTGACAGAGCCCTGTGGAATACACACAAAGGCTCCTGGATTTGCAGCTGGGCCCAAGGGAACCAGACCCTTGATATTCTGGGAAAAAATGCAGCTTTCAAAGCAGATCAGGCTCTTTTGATGGGATGGGGGAGGGAGCCTGCAGTGCCTCTCAGAGCTCTGTGAGAGGGGATGTACAGCTGTGCTGTCTAGCAGGAACCACAGCAGCTTTGCTGCTGCATTTATGGTGCAGCATTCCTCCACAGGGATGTTACTGCACACTGCCCAAAGATTTTGTGCTGAACCCCCTGGCTGGGCAGCTCTGTGGCAGGATGCTCTCACTCCTCATCAACCACATGAGCATGTGGCTTCCTGAAAAGATTGCATTTTATCTCTCACTACATGAAGAGCTCCTGTTTTCTCTTAGTTCAGGTACACATACCCATACTGAACAGCACTTTGCTCACATGCTGCCTGCTTTCCCAAAGTCTTTAAAGAGGTCCTTTCAGTGTGTGCTGGCCAGAGGGAGGGTCCCAGAAGGCCTGCAGCACCAAACACCTGGGCTTTATGATGCAGGCCAGATGGAGCAGACAGCCAGCATTCAGGCTGACAAAAAAGGGGATTCTGTTAGCATCTCCTGTGGGGACTGCATGGGACCCCAGCAGTCTCTGGGCCCATGAAAACTGGCTCACAGCTGGCTGTGACAGAGAGGAAAACACTCCTGGGAATGTAGCTCCCTGAAAGTGTTCCTCCCTGCAGAAGGGCCCAAGAAATGAGGCAGCTGTGGGGAGAGCAGCAGAGCTCAGGAGATGCTGCCTGGGGAGCTGTGAGGATGGCTGAGCACTCCCAGGAGCTGAGCCAAGCTGCAGAGGGGCAGGTAAAGACGTGCTTGGGGTCTGGCACAGAGGGGAGTGGATGTGGAGCTGGAACCTGGCACAGAGGGGAATGGATGTAGAGCTGGAACCTGGCACAGAGGGGAGTGGATGTGGAGCTGGAACCTGGCACAGAGGAGAATGGATGTGGAGCTGGAACCTGGCACAGAGCCGTGCTGACCTGCTGGGGCGAGCCAAGAGCAGCCCCGTGCCAGCACAGCTCTGTCAGAGCTGCTCCAGCTGCTCAGCAGCCACCACTCCTCTGCCTGGGAGGAGGAAGGAGAGCTCCAAAGAGCTCCTCTGACAGAATTTCATTTGTTCTCTTTTGTAATCCCAGCAACAGGGTGGAAGCAGATAATGTGCAATTTGTTTTAATTCAGCTTTATCTTGTCAGTCCTAGCTATAACACTGCAGCAAACATCATTCTGAAGAATAAAGATGTGATGGAGCAGGGTGAGATTCTGCAAACCCTATTGATTACATCACAAGTCATCACTATAAATATTTGAAGGAGAGAAAAACTCTTGATCTAAACATGTTCACGTAACAAAATGTGCAATTGAGAGTGAGTGATAGATGGTTCTAACAGGACAGGGATGCTAGAAAGCAAAGCATTTAAGCTGCTTACCTTTCAACCCAAATAACATCCATTAAATGGAGCATTGTGGAACTCACACTGTGAGAAGAGAAATACAAAAGGCTCAGTGTGCAGGAGCCTCAGAAGCACGAGAATGAAGTATGTCATGAAGGAAGCACTGTGTTTCTAATCACTACAGAGAAACTAAAGCACTCTCTACAGGTCCTTTTGGGGCCAAGAACTGCTGTGAAAATGAAGAAGCTGAGAATTGCTGGGTGGAGAAGGGCACTGACAGCCATTACAGGCAGGACAACACCAGCAGCACAGCAAACCCTGCTCCAGGTTTGTCACTGTGCCAACACTTCTCACTGTGCAGGAAGCAGAGAACAGGGATGTCTGGCCATCCCTGGCCTGCCTGCCCTTGGAAAAACCCTGGGCTCTTGCTCTTCTTCAGAATAAAGTTCAAATTCTGGGTAAAAGCAATGTCACACAGCAGTCAGTAGCAGCTGAGGGCTCTCACCAGGGCTGCAGAAGTGATGCACCCAGCCAGGGGCTGTCCTCCAGAGCCAGCACCTGTGGCCACAGAGCCACAAGAGCCCTCTCCTGGTCTGTAGGAAGGAACCCTGATTTATTCAGTCCATTTGTATTGATCCTCTTCTTTTATTTTTATGAGAAATTAATTGTGAGACAATTTTTCCTCTGTTTAAACTTGGAGATATGTTGTTCAAGGACTTGTGACACTTGTCTCCCTGACAGCTTTATTGGGTAATAGCCACAGACAGTGTAGGTGTGCACAGACAGTCAGACCTTTCATACTATGTGTGTTCCCATAAAAATGATTGTGTTTAAAGCATTCCTCTAGCATTGTGGTGGTTGTCACAGGACAAAGCAGCCTAAAGGCAGATGTGAGCTGAAGGCAGATCAGTGTCCTGATCCTCCCTGCCCAGCAGGAGAAAGCCAGACTGGTCTCTGCCCACCACAGCAGACCATGGAGGAGGGAAGCACAGCTCTACTGAAGCTCAGTCAGCAAATTATATGCAGACATCCCAGCTCTCGTGGGGAACAGCCCCCTCACATTTCCCTGGCATCCCAAACGCAGCGTGGCTCCTCTGTCACTGGCTGTTCTGCCCTGGCAGTGTCCCTGACACGAGCTGTGCAGGTGCCCAGGGCTGGGGCTGCCCCTCAGCGTGGCACAGCCAGGGCTCGTGGCCCTCTGGTACCCATCCCTGCCCAGACCTCCCAGAGCAGTGTCCAAGGACATTTGTGCTGCTGCTACCAGCACCTGCTCACGCAGACAACAAGCTCTGCTTATGGCACAGCTTTACCAGACCATCACTGAGGGCTCTCCTATTTTTTAGAATGCTTTAAAATAATCCACTGTGTGCAGCTTAGAGGGGTTTTGATCTGACTGTTTTTAAAACAAAGGGCAGTCCCTCTTAAAAGCAAGACTGAAGGTGTAACTGATGATATTACCATCCCTGTTATTCTAATTCCAAAGGAGAAACTGTTTTTGTTAATTAATTAGCCTGTGCCTCTAACTACCATTAGTTAATTCTCACACACCAGCTCTAACTGCGATGCTGGATAATTTATAGATTTGATTGCCTTTTATCTTGTCAGCAGTTTCAGAACCCCATTTAGCCAAAAGTGAAAAAGTCTAAATGTTCTGCCAGGTACGGATGGCTCAGGTAGGCACCGGTAAGGAAGATAATGGGGAAGATCATTGGTGATTGCAAAAACGAAGAACAGATGTTCCACATAATAAGGAGCTGTTAAGTGTCATTCCAGTGACTTGTGGGAGTGGCATACTCAAATGACAGAGATTACCTGTTCCAGCAAGGTCACTTCTGCTTTAATCTAATTAGTTATGCCAGGATTGATAAAGAAGAAAGAAAGAACACAACCTGGCAATGAAACATCATGACCTCATCACAAGATTATCTCCTTGAGTTCAGGCTTCCTCAAAATCCCAGAAGAGTCCAGTTCATACATAACACAAGATTTTGTTCCTTCCTTTTCTGTGATACAAGCATTCCTCCCAGTTCCCATGATTTTAGAATCTCCTTTGCTTTTAATCTTAGTTTATTTTAATAGGAATTCATTTTGTGAAGAATGTGAACTTCATTATGGCAGCCCCACGCTAGTACATTTAATAATTAATATCTGCATTGGTCACTTTTAACTGAAACTGTACATTCCAGGGCTGCTCCATTACTTCGTATTCTTGTGAGCCAGGAACAGCTTTGGCCTTCCCCAGCAATCTTTTGTTGCATTACCAGCACACAGGGATTTTATACCTGCCAAGACTCCAAATATGCCCTGGTAAAACAGTGAAGATCTCCTTACACTGATCTAGAACAGATTACAAAGTAGACCAGATGTGAAGAGTGAAACCCAACAGAATGCTGCTAGAGCAGCAACACAGACCCACCAACACAACACAGCAGGAAGTGCCCAGATATGTTGGGAGCACAGCCTGACAGTGACAGAGCAGTGGGGCCATGACCTGCCCTCAAAACCCTTAGAATTGTCCATCACAGCAAACACAAGGCCAATGGCAATGGCAATCCTGGGACCAGCTCATCACAGCAGAAGAGCAAATGCAAGTTCCAGAACAGACTGAACAGGCTGTATTTCCAGTTGAATCCATAAAATACTACTATTATTATTATTATTTCATTTATAAAACAATTTTGGCAGTCTGTCAGCCTTCACATCATTAGTGCTGGTTGGGGTGAAGCAGCTGCATGCAGCTGGCAGATGAGGGAGGGGCAGGGCAGGGATATCCTCCCACCCAGCCTGCAGCAGGCACAGGGCAGAGCACTGCTGGACAGGCACCTGTGCAGCCTGGACATGCACCTGGCCCCTGCCCCTCCAGGGCACTCTGCACCGGGGCTCCACCCAGAGCCTGGGATTCTGCTGCTGGAGGGCACACAGCAGGATCCTGCATTCTCTGCTCAGTGCCCCGAGTGCCAGCCTGTGAGCAGAGACCTGCAGAGCTCAAACAGCAGCACCCAGCTGTGCCCTGCCCGTGCTGAGATCACCTGCCACCCAAATGGCAGCGCCCAGAGCTCCACACTGCAGGAGAAGCACTTCCACCCTGTCCCAGCTGTTTTGATACCAGCTGTCAGGTGGGCTTTGTTACGAGGCAGAGCAACAGGACTTGACTCAAAGGAGCAATTTGAAGGGGTCCCAGTGGTCCTCAAGAAATAAGGACACCATGTATGATCAAGGACAAAAATGAGATCACTGAGTGCTCTTTGCTCCTCAGGAACAGCACTTCTACAAAGACAAACCATCACAGGGTACTTTACAAGCTTTTCTACAGTTCCTCTCCATAATCTGAAACCTGGAAAGGCAAAGAGGCCCAACAGCTACAGGGTAGTAAGAGAGAGAGCTCTGAGGCTGCCAAGCACCCTGTCCTCCTTTTAAAGACATTTCTGATGCCAAGTGGAGTATTCAGTGGAATTTGGCAACAGGCGAACCAAAACACAGATTCAAGATGAAAAGCAACAAGCAGTAAGAGAAAACAGCTTGTCAGAAAGCAAGTGGCAATCTGCACTCGTCCTGTACTGTGAAAGTTCACCTGAGCAGAAGTGCAGGCTGTGCAGTGCCAGACACGCTCACAGCTCCTCAGGGACACAGCTGTGAGAGGCCCTTGGTCTGTGGCCATGACATACCCTCCACACTCACCCAGGGCAGCCCAGCACTGCAACAGCCCTGTCCTGCCCAAACCTTGCTAAAGCCTGCTCAGCACCAGCACCTGCAGTGGGCTCTGCAATTAGCCTGTGCTGTGGGGACTGATAAAAACTCCTACATGCCAGCGTGGTGCAGGTTCAGAGAGTGCAGCAGAGGCCCTTGAATGCATAAAAGCAGCAGGAAACAATGAGACGACAGGGACAGGCTGGAACGAGCTTCACAGTCCCTGTCTTTGAGGTAAAACCTCATCCCTTTATAAGAGAAGCATCTTTTCCTGACAGGCAGCCTAATTCTTGCATGGATTCTCAGCACAACAGCTCCCAGTTTTACTCCTTGTGACTGTAGAGAGTTCTGTTTTACCCTTGAACTCTGTGATTTCTCTTGAAACCAATTGTCCTTTCCATAACCGTCTCGTGCCTTGGGGCAAGGCTTCTAGCGAAAAAATGTTTATTATTGAAAACATGGAAGTTCACAAAATTGACTTCAAGCAGCTCAGACAACAAAGGCAGATGACATATTTGCTGAAAATTCCAAAGAGAGAAAAGTTCTGCTTTTATGGTAACAGGAACACCTGAATAAGCCATTAATAGTTCCTTTAATCATAATTACAGAAGCTGTCCTTCTCTTTTCCTGAAGTGAATGAACCCATTGGTAGCTGGCCATCAAACCCTCCCTAGCTAAAATAGAATTGCTCTAGACTGGACTTCAAACCAGACTGATGAAAGGCTGTGTTTCCTTTTGCTATTGATGCAGTAAAAGCATAATGACCAGGGGTGCTCCTCTTGGCACAGGAATTTGTTCTGCATAAAAGGTTATAAACCATCCCAGGTTCAGCTCAGATGGCCCTACCCTGCAACCCTCACTTGATCCTGAGGGAAATATGCTCTAACCTGAGAGGTCTTTCCCAGCTTTTACTTTGGTGGCTTTGGAAGGGGAATATTTTTGCCCTGAGTCATGAAGAATCTACTCCTACCTGTAAGTACAATGGCAAAAATGTCTCTGTCCAACTTGGGGGCAGTTTCTGGCATCTTCTCCTAGAAGCCAGCTCCTCAGAGTCCCTCTGCTGCCAAAACCTTGCCATGTAAGCCCAGCACAGGACAATGCAGTTTGCTTCACCTGCTCCTCTGCTCCTCCTGGCTCCTGCCCCCCTCAGCAGCAGGTCTGGAGAAGAGCATGGAGCCAGGTAAACCAAGGGGCTGAGAGCCCAGACCACCCTGGGTAAGTGCCTTTAACTGACACCCACACCTTTGGCACCAGCTCCCTTGTCATCTAACTCCAGCAGGCATTTATTAATGAAACCCTGCTGATTGTTGATTCATTTGATTGCTAAAGCTTGTGGAACTCGTGCTGCTATTATTCATTGTTATTAATGTTCACAACTCAGCCTCTCTCTTTCCAATATGCTGCACAGAGGAAATCGAAGGCTGAAGCCAATTGTTGCAGGAAATGAGTGATGGAGATGCTGGAGGACAGGACAGAGCCCTTTGCTCTGGGTCTGAGGCAGGTTCTGGGAACTATGTTAACCTTCAAGTGTGGGGACTGCAAAAGGAGAGGCTGCTTCAAGTGGGTTCTCTGGTGTGTGCACTGCTTGCTCAGCTAAGTCACCAGGGAGCACCATCCTAACAAAATTCTCTGTGCACAGGACCAGTGTCCCAGGCCAGATTCTGATGTGTGTGCAGAAACAGGTCTAGACAGGTTCAACACAACACCCCAGACAGATACTCCAGGCCACACAGAAAGCCCTGCAGAAAACTCATCTCTGTGTGCTCTGTGCACTGGGGAAAAGCAGAGCTGGGCAACCCCTGCAAGCTCCCTCCTCTCCTCTGCAAAGCAGGGACAGCACCAGCACACAGATACTGATGGCACCCAGACCTGGGGGGAGCAGCACCCCAAGTGCTGGGGCAGGGTGAGCAGCAGGCTCCCTCTGCTCCCCCTCACCTTCCACAGCCTCTCTGCTGCACCAAGGTTTGCCCATTCTCACATCACACACAAACCCCACGGGCCAGGTCCTGCTCCTGCCTGTCTGCTGGTTGGAATGATTCCAAATCTTCAGCAGTGCTCTTAAACCAGCTCTCCAGAACGATGCATTTGCTCATGTTATATCTTTGGAGTCTACAGAGCCATCACATACCATATTCAAACCATTATTCATCTCAAACAGAGAATTCTGCAAAGCAAGAGGAAATAAAAGAGAGTTTAATACAGCTTTACTAAAATGGAATTTGCCAAAGACTCACAGAAAAATGGATTTAATTAGGGCTGCTAATGGGGAACAGTTTGTTCCTGTGATTTAAAACAGAAGTTAGATACTGCCTGTAATTCCAACATTTTTAAATTATATATAGGGGGTTATTCCTCATTTCTACCTTAATTACAAAAATCTATCTTTATGAATCACTATTTTAAGGCAAATAAAGCAAAGGCAGTAAAAATGATGTTTTAGTTAATAAAACTTTTAAGAACTCACCAAAGAAGCAAAAGTTTTATCCACTTCAGCATGTATAAAACAGACTTAACATAGCAAATCATAGTTCCAGGCAGTCCTCTTGATGCTACTTGAGGATAGCATAAAGGGTTAAATTTTTTTACTTGGGAATAGGTGTGAAATGAAATGTGTGTTCTGTTACAACAAATGAAACCAGGTGTAGTTTTCAGGGAATAATGGTAATGTCCTCCATTTAATTTCACAGCTAGGTCTGTCTAAGTTGCAGACATTAATTGGCCTGACATGCTCCAGCTAATAATCCCAAATTCTAGAATTCCCTGCTGCCCATTCTTACACTGACTACTGTAAGATTTTCTGAATTTCCTGCAAATAATCAGTCCAGATTAAAGGAAATAAAATTAAACAATTGTGAGCCTCTTCTGCAGCCTCTGGGTTTGTCTAAAACTAACAAATGTTAATTTTGTGAAATTTCTCCTATTAGCTGGCTCTGGCCACATGACCTAAGTAAATGAGTCCAAACATTGTAAAGCACTGAATAATTTAATTACAAAGAGCCCAGACAACTGATAAGCAAGCCGGGCCTAGCTGCTGTCACTGCTGCAGATTCTTCACCAGCCATACTGCATTTTAATATTATACCTTGGATCAGAACAGAATCAATGAGTGAAGTTCAAATGTGGCACATTTCCTATTTCTCTGACAGCTTATTTCATGGATCACAGGGACCAAAGTACAGCTGCTTATTCAACAGAGGAAAGAATGAATCAATTTTCATTCTTTAACACACTGTGTGACCTATTCTCTTATGCTCTATCCTTTACAATGGCTTCAGTCTCTTCAAGACCTTCAAATTTGTCAGATAGAGAAAATTTAAAATAATGACAAAATGCCCTGCCCTAGGTCTGCTTCCAACTGATGGACTGCTCTGCTGGTAATAAGTCCAAATGGAAGCTATTATGTCACTCAGGTTGAATTAAACAGACGAATTATAGTCCTAGATCATTAAAAATGAACCAATCTTCTGGAAGATTTCAGTGCTTTCACTCCAAGCTCCCCACAAAAGGCACTGGATGCCACAAAGCTTTTGATGGCCACGTGCTCCAGCTTCTTCCCCCACTTCAAACAGGGAGGACTGGCACTGCAGGGTGGCAGCCAGGCAGCAGCTGCTGAGCTGCACATTGCCCTGGTCAGTGTGTCTGTCCAGAGCAGGGCTCCAAACCCAGCACACAGACACACAGACAGACAGACAGAGGTGCAGGGCTCCTCCCCGACCCTGCCACACCCAGGGGATTCCAGAGCTCTACTGCCCTGCTCACCCCTCCCTGAAGCTAGCAGATAATGCCATAGTTATTGAGGCACTGCCAGTTGGGCAGAGCTAACACAATGAGGGGCAGCTGAGGGCCAGACAGAGGCACCTGACAGCATGGCCTGCAGCTGAAACTCTGAAAGCAAAGAACTGAGACACCTCTGCCAGAAGAGAGGATTTTGGATCTCCTTTTTCAAACTCTTCTCCTGCCTCCTTCTACTTTATGCCTGACCCCATGAGGTTTGCCTGGCCTTAAGACATAAAGGTAATAAATCTGGCCTTACCAGGATATTACCCAGATGAAACACACATATCACAGCCAGCTTTTATTTACTTCTCTCTCTGCATATCCAGTAGTTCAGATCTAGGGCTTTCAAAGCAGTGGATTTGACAAATATCAGTACTTAAGAACACGTGGGCAGAAAAATTGCTTTTTCCAGTTCATAAGATGAATGTAGCACAAGTATGGGTCACTAAATGTTTGTATATTAAGCAGGCCATGAGATGCAGCAGAGGTTTCTGGCTTGATTTGTTTTCCTCTGAGAGACTAATTTTCCTTTTCAATTTTTCTGGCTTTTGTGAAGGAAGACCAAAGACCCCTCCCAGCTCAGGATGGCCCAGCAGTAGCAGCCATTCCACTTGCTGCTGTAGTCTGGAGGCAAACAGGACTCCAGCCAGCTTGTGAGAGCTGCTGGCTGAGCTGTGAACCCTTCAGTATCTGCCATCTCTTGTCTTACCCAGCCAGGAGTGTACTGCAGCTAAAGAAACACCTGAACTTCCCACTGACGAGGTTTTGGCACAGTTCTGGAGGACTGTGATGTGGAATGGAGGCTGAGCAGGCAGCAGGTATTAGACAGGCAGTGCTGAACAAGCAGGTTTGGATGATGTTCAGTGAGAGTCAAGCATGCAGAGCTGAGTCCTGGCACAGAGGTCACACCCCACAGTCTGTCACCAGCACCCATTTGTCCCCTGGCTATTGCAGACAAACGCCCACTATGCTCTGGTGAATTAATGTTCACAATGGAGTTCTAACAATATGGCTTTCCCTTCATACAGTGTACAAATTAACAGTCAGCAGCATTTGAAAAATGGCCCTAATCCCTGTCCACATGGGGAGTTTGTTCCCAGTGCAAAGTGCCAGATTATGACAACAATGTGTACTTCAAGTGGGTGAAAAGGAATGAATAACAACACCCTGACAGTGCTGCTATTCCTGAGTGCTTAGGATAAAACTGACAGTGCAAGATGAACACGGCACTGAGGTGTTACTATGCATGGCTGGTCAGGAGAATCCAGACTTACTTGTCATTACAAATGGGTTAATTCTAAAGGCTGCATTTGATTCTGAGCCATAGCTGCTCTCAGAGGAAATAGGGAAGGCTCAATCCCAGGAAGGACTGGATGGCAGATGATAGTCCCATTTCTGAAGAAAGCATTGGCTGATCCTAGAAACAGGAGATGGGAATTTGCCTGCTGCCTCTGTGCCCCGAGGGCAGGCTGGCTCCCCTGCCCACCCCTGAGGATCCAGGCAAATGGAAGGGGACAAGTCACCTACAGCTGCAATCAGGAGGGCAGGACTGTCCCCAGCTGGAGGAATCACCAACACACACCAAATAGTCCCTGGCCCATTTTCACAGCATTAGCATCACAAGGTGCCAGGGGAAGTATTTGCTGTCAGGCCAACAGAAGGAGGCCAGTGTGACCCCAGGACCACATGTGGCTCTTTCCCAGGAATCCTGTGGAGCCCAGATGTTCTCAGGATTTCAGCAGGCTTCAGAGATGCTCCTGGGGCACAGCCAGCTCTTCAGAGCAGTGGTCCAACACAGACACTGCTCCACAAGGACTCTGATCACAATCTCACCTTGTGCTCCAGGCTT
This sequence comes from Tychaedon coryphoeus, assembly GCA_013398595.1. Classification (NCBI taxonomy): domain Eukaryota; kingdom Metazoa; phylum Chordata; class Aves; order Passeriformes; family Muscicapidae; genus Tychaedon; species Tychaedon coryphoeus. The sequence continues at coordinate 182,010 of WBND01000848.1, read as the reverse complement.
TTCAGAAGCATCTGCTCATGGCTGTGGCCAGAGAGGCGCCGGGTCAGCCAGCCTGCCCTGCCTCGAGGAGCTTTCTCTCCATTGCTTCCCTGGTGTGCAGAGGGTCCTTCCTTGGCCTGTCACTGCCAGCACCCAACAGCAGCACCCCCAGCCCCACAGAGCACCCCCAGCCAGGGCAGTCCCCGTGTCTGTCACCCTGCAGTGCTGTGCCATGTCCCTACACCTGCAGCAGCAGGCAAGGCTCACTCCTGCCCCAAGACAGGACACAGCTGCACCTTGTTCCCACTTCAGTTTAAATGCAATCAAACACAAATCAAAGATTTTCCCTATCCTCAGAAGATACAGAGTATGTCCCTTGTACCTATACCTCTTTCCAGGAGCAGAGATTTCATATGACAATAACCTTGCAGTACGTTATCCTGGTGAAATCATGGTTGCAGTGATGTCAGGATGTCTCTGAGCCTCTTACCCCAGGCACCCTCCTCCCCAGGAGGAGCTGATTCCTGTAATTACAAAGTGGAGTCATATTAGAGGAAAACTAATCAGCTTGCTGGATGCCAACAAATTAAATATTAATCTAACTATTGTGAACACAAAAATATTCATCTTCAGATATTTTCTGGCACAAGTGTCAAAATCAGAGTGGAACTAAGGCTTTATTCATTTTCCATTATCAAGTTAGATAAAAACACTCAGAAAAATGGGCAATGATGTGCAGAAACCACTCAGCACAGATAATTACAGAGTAAGTTTAGGCAGCTAATCACTTCTAGAATATGCTTCAGATCAAGATAACTCTGGCTTGTTTCCTTGCCTTGTTAAATCAGGCAGATTCTCAGCTTTCCTAATGGGCACGGAGCTCCCAGAGTCAGCATCTTCAGCCAACAACAGGGGTGCCAGGCAGGCACGCTTGCTCCACAGCCAGCACAGGGCCTGGAGATGGTGTCCCTGCCTGGGGAGAGCAAGGCACAGCAGAGGCAACAGGGGCAGCTGGGGCAGGGGCAGGAAGTGCCAGCCGTGGATTTTTCAGAGTGGTTCCCAAGACTTGCATCACCACTGAAAATACATCTCTAGAGAAACACAAACTAAAGCAGTAGCTGTTCCTGGGGATTGCACGTCCCAAGGCACCTCTCCCAGCTATTTATAAATTACATTGCTAAACAGGGATTGCCAGAGTTTCTTCTTCCACCAGTTTTTTTCATTCTGATCCAGTCTGACCCTGACAAACAGTAGCTTCCCTGAAAAAGGCACTGTCTGTTCTGTTTTCTAAATAATCAGCAATCTTTCATCCATCATAATTTAAGAAAACCATGATCTTTGGGTGTATCCTGATTAGGATCCCAAGGGTTTGGCACAAGATACTGAGAGAAGCCAGTGAATTATTCCAGCTGAGCCTAAAAACAACTCGAGCTTTTTTTGATATAAACCAGAAATGACCGTGCTCTCATTCTGGGAGAAACTGTGATATTAGAAAGCATAGGTTTGACAAGACAAGCTAAAATCTACACTCTTCAGATTCCAGTAGGTCTATGCCATATTAATTATTTATCAACATGTTTTCTTAAAGTAGTGTCTTTGTGCCTTTAATTTTCAATTCCCTTCATGCTAGGAGGATCTCTGCTGGCAACACATACATTATTAACAGAGTTAAAACAATATTTGTTTTCCCCCAAATACATTTTTGAATGCTGTCCTCCTACCAGTTAGGTTTTTCTGAAACTTTAATGAAGGTCTCTAATTTCCTTCAGCCTCATGGCTGAGGCACAGGCTTGGCTGGGCCTTTGATTTGGCTGTGGGAGCACAAGTGGCACCACATCCTCACCCCGTTCCTCCCACTGGGGCTGGGGAGTGATCAAGCAAAACAGCTCTGATGAGGCAGGAGAAACAGCAGCACGTCTGTAATTGGGAATTTCAGTTGCTGAGTTCAGAGGTTCTGTTCTTCTAGTGACTGTTCTGCATTTTTTTATTTCAGCAGCTGTCCCTAGGCTCAGCAGAGAGCCCATGCTTCACTCTGCTTGGAATACTTTTTTCCTAACAAAGAAAAATACAGTGCAGTTCCTTTAATCTACCAGAGAGCCATTTCGATTCAGCAAAAGGATACTTGAAACATCATGGGTTTAAGAATTTTATGCAATCTCAGCCAATTCTCTCTTTGCCAGGGAGCATATAAAAAATTAAAACCCCAAATATTGCTTCTTGCTCTTCTAGGCCCTAATTACAAATACATTTTCAAAAGGAGGAGTCAACTTAAGCCTAATATTGAGCAAAATCTCATACTTTCAATACAGTCTTCACTTGATATGGATTGGTAATTGGAGCTGTGGAATCAATTTTTTCCACACCTGAAACACCCAAATGAGTATGAAATGTGTTGCATTTGTTCCATGCACGTTTACAGTTCTGCACTTTGCTTGGAGTGGAATGATCATTCTGATGTATTTTTTATAACAGAGCAACATTTCCTCAGACTTTGATGTTTCATGTACAGAGCTATTATAACCATTTGCCATTTAGGTGCATGATCCATGGCTAATCTCCAAAGCTTTGATGCATGCAATAATTATTACTATTGATGTCATTGCACCATATTTAAAATATGAACATCTCATTGTAAGGCTACAGTTAACAGGAAAGAAAGGCAACCAGCCCACATCAAGACTGGAAGTTCCCTGTTGGAGAACACCTGAAGGGGTGTAAGGTGACAGTCCAGAGGCCCCAGCGAGGCACTGGCTGTGAGAGCAGGAGGGTGAGGCCATGCACGTGCTGGCCTCTGCACTGAGAACAGCTCTGCGAGACTGAGAGCTGGGGTCTCCACAGGACACATTCTGACAACCTGCTTTTGAACTCAGGTATATTTCAGCAGCTCCTGCACCTGGGCCCCTGAGTCATTTTATCTGTGCCCTGTGGCACTGGCATTCTGGAGACCAATATTCATTCAAACCATGGTTTCCAGACCTGACTAAACTGAACACCTGGAAGTGCCTCAGAGCTCTCTCCTCCCTTTTTATGAAATCTGGGTCTGATTAGATTAGGGACATTGTCATGAATGTTTTCAATGAGGGCTGAAAATGTGTGCACCTGCATTAACACTTTCAAGTTGCTAAAATGTACCTTACAGGTCTCCAATTACACTGAAACAAACTGCATTAATGTATTTAGTTAATGGTGCATTTATGCTACTGGCAACTGTTTCTGGAAAGTCAAATTAACAACTCTGAACATCTGACTAATAGGAAAAACATGTTTTGATTGTACATGAATGTTAATGGTTAATACATTTTCAAAGCTTCTGTATCAGAATGAAATCAATATTTCCTTTCATCGCCTTAGCGTAGCACTGTAACTGTGGAAAAACTTACTAGAAAATAATGACAGAAAATAGACCAATGTCTTCAGCCTAAGAAGTCACATGGGTCTGAAGGCACTGGAAATACATGCCTGGAGCATACAGGACAAGATTAGTTTGATCCTGGAAGGTGGAAGGCTGAAGCTGCTAAGCTGCTGTCCCTGTGCCCAGGGACACCTGGGGTCATCCTGCAGCACAGCCTGTCAGTCTGTCCTACACAGCAGCTGGCACCAGGCTAATGCTGCTGCCCTGCCAACCCTTACAGACACAAGTGTGCCACCAACAAATCTGCAGCTCCTGCAAGCCAAGCCGAGCACAGGGAGCAGCATGGCCAGCCAGGGTCTGCCCTTGTGCTGCTGTGCAGTGAGACCACCCTCCCACACTTCCACACGAGGTGCTAATTGCAGGTGCCTCTAATTACAGCCCTGCGCAGGCTCCACTGCTTGGTCTGACATGTGACATCTGAGCAGAAATTCCACTGACTCTCTTACCTACAGACAGTGTTCTACATGGCAAGATCAAGAGACAGAACACAGAGAGGGATGAGCTGAAAATGAGAACAAGAACAGAAGGCCAGCAAGGGCAGATGGCAGCACTGGGGGCTGAGGTGAAAGCATCAGCAGTTAGGGAGGAGAAGCAGTGCTCTGGAGGCACAAGGCAACTGCACAAAGACCCTCACTGGGTGCCTGATGTCTCACGGTGCCTCCCAGCCTTGCTCTACCATCACGGCCAGAGCTGTGGTTTTGTTGCCTCTGTCTCCTCAGAGCTGCGTGTGGTTGCCCTGCTCGCACGGTCCTGACCTGCTCTGGTGCTGCAGAACCCCTTTACCCTGGTCCTGAC